>JAZHYW010046037.1:0-14782 GCA_037355805.1 Ixodes ricinus | reverse complement strand
ATTACGTATTGCTGCTCCGGGTATGTCTATTTTCGCCAATGTGTCTAAAGTGAATTTCGATGGTGCCTTGGTTTACCACTTATTGTGTATCTCGATGGCCCCCGGGCTGTAGTACTGTCTCGTGTTTCTTGTGCGTTATATTATATCTCAATGTCTGAACCATGTATAAGGTACAGTTCATTACATTTCTGCATTTGTTTGTGTTTTATATTGTTTGTCCACCAGCACAAATACTTCAGTTTTGTTCCTGCCCATACTAGCAATCAAGACTAGATCGTATTAATAATATTAATAATATTAATAATGTTATTAATATTATTATTTTTTTTTAATCTTTTGCACAGCGTCTCCTTCGTCGTCATTTTAGGGCTTTACAGCTTGCACTCGTCTTTCGCCACTGTTTGCATGCTCAAAGATGTTATCAGGAGGTCCTAGTTCCTAAAACAGATCTTCTAGATTTTGCTGTGTTCGAGCTTTCCGGTCCTGACACGTCAATGCCGACCCGACCTGAACCCGACAGAGGCAGAAATAAATAAGCCCGGAACACGACCTGAACCAAGAGAGGGCGCTCAGATGTTGTCTTCTTTAACCCAACTAATATGAGACTGGACGGCCTGAGTCCGCGCACGCTCTATTTTAAGCTACCAAGTTGATTCGCCATTTTTCAGCAACTACACTAACGGAACGCAGCGATATTGCAGCAGACACACTATGGACCCTCGTTAGTCACGAATGTACTTTATTCGCCGTCTCGGCGAGATGCTCTAGAATATCACTTGAGTGCTGTCACACTCGAAGAAATATGTATTGAAGCAATTAGAGGTATGATATATTCACGTCCTCCTCCGGCATGAAAAGCGGTCATTTTGCTCGTCTGCTATATGTACTTAGCCCCAGCCCGAGGCAAAACTAACTTACAAAAAAATTCATTTAAAACGTCCTTGAAACGAAAGAAAATAGTTTTTTTAAATAGTTTTGTTGGGACACCTGTCAAAAAAAGTAAATTTACACGAAAAACTAAATATTTTAGCGCACTATATTACAGAGGTGTGATTTAGTCCGTAGTCACCTTCTTCCACTGGTGTTTTTTTCTTCTCGGCATTTAGGGCGCGTGGAGGAGAGGTATCGGCTGCGCCTTCGTTGTTGAGGTGGAGATACAAAAGATCAAGTAGGTCATTCCGGAACGACACGTGACGTTGCGACTTTATGCACGCAATCTAAATAAATGTCTCGTCTTTCTTTTTTCACGTAAAATTATTTTTTTTTTTGCAATAAAACTTTCGTCAGGCTGTATTAAAAGAGGGAATGAGATGGAAAGAGAGATCATTGAAGCTTTCTGTATACACAAAGAGGCTGACAAATGCACGTATGACATCCCTTCGTCTGCTAAACAAAGAACTTGTGCTTCAAAGGAGCTGCGTTGTGATGAGCGAACGGAACCTTTATCTTGTTTCTGTTTAGGCGATCAGGATCGACAAGTTGACAATATTTCGTGTTTCATTAAATCAGTTGGAAGTTGGCCCTTATCCGTGTCATACGTGTGTCTTTTTCGCCCTGCTTCAGCCCGCGCTTTTTAACCTTTTAATTTATTTTACACACGACACACCCAGTATGTTACTTTTTTTTTTTCAGGGCTTTTTAATTACCATCAGCGTTAAACTCGAGTTGCCAATTATGTCCATCTCCTTGGGTGAGATGATAACAGTTGAACGCGCAGACTAAACGATTAAACAGAAAATGCTTAATTAGGAAGCAGCTAATGGAGGCCGACAAATTATGGCTAGTACTTGGGTAACGTAATTGATTGGGAAAACTACCGAAAGTCCGGCCCTTTCAGACATATTTGTTTTGTTAAAAACCCCGTCACGGTGATCGTTGGCCAGCTTGGCTCAAGCGGGACGAAATTAATTTACTCTCGAGAAACTGCTCTCGGGAAGATTTTAAAATAACCGAGATAGTAACAGATCTCCGTGATGCCGCTAACATATGATAACTCTGAAAGGCTTATTCAGGAACCGCTGCACAGAATAAATATCTCTTTCCCACAAACGGTCATGCATTTCGCGCGCCATGCTGCGAGCTGTCGCGCATTGCTTTTACGCGATAAAATGCTGCATTTTGGAGCGTTCTATAAATGGGCAATTCGGCGATCTTTTAGCGATCCCCAATTTGCATGAAAAGTTTCTAAAGACACCAACGATCACTCGCTGAAATAATAGACCAAATATTGTGTCCAAATACTTTTCTGCGAAGTTATCAATTTACCTTTAGGTCCTCGCCGGATTTATTCAAACAAAAAGTATCTGCCTACAACAAAAAGTGACGTCAGCGAAAGACAGGCGTTCACTCTGTGCATCAGAAATTTTAGCCCAAGCAAAAACAAGAATCTTAATAGTATTGAAAATGGAAGTCCGAATTTTTCCCAATTTTTTCTGTGGGAATTACGAAACACGATTGTTATCCCTCAAGTATTACACGATACAAAACACTTCTGTGTATATGTGTAATGTGACAGACTATATGTGTCATTACATTTTACTACTTTATTACAAAAAAAAATCTGTGTAGTACATGTGTAATGTTACAGACCACCTGCTATTAATTTTTCTGTCTCACTGTGCCTGCTACTGTTTGTATTTTGTGCATGCACATATATTTTAAAACCTGACACCTGTCTGCATGCAAACAGCTCTGCTAGACTGCACCTCAATTGTAGACAAAGTAGCCATCCTTTTCTCAGTTCCCCTTCCAAGTTCCCCTTTCACCTTCTCATCAAAAATAATTTCTAATATATTTTACAATTTATTTGGCAACCTAGAGCCCCCAAGGGCAGCTGATGTGAGAGTGAGCCAAGGTTGTGGAATTCCACCTGAATATAAAATATCACGGGAAAGTCGAAGTGTTTTGTTTCTGATTACACTCTTGCCAGGCATAAATTTATATTAGTGCACAGTAGTCGTTGACCAGAATGACGATGTGAACCATCCAGGAAGCATTTTCTTAGAGGTCTGTCGTGACATTTGTTCAAAACACTTCCACAGAACTCAAGCTGCCAACTTTGTGAAAGCGATGCACCAGCTCATTTAAATGCGAAACTCAAGATACCTTAATTTTCATCATAGTCTAGAAGCACTTTTTCTGCTTGGCTAACTAAGTAAGATGGAGTTGAGAAACCGTGCTTTCACAATGCAGAAATTAGTACAAAAAAGGGGCAGCCACAAATCTTTCATGTGAAAAGCTGCAGGGTGTGTTCCCAGCATTCATGTCACTCACAAGAAAGATAATTAAGCTACCTGCACATTTATTCTGCAGTAAATTGCACATATTGCGGAGAAATTTAAGTTACGTGCCGATGTAAAACCTTTCATAAATCGAGATGAAAAAGAACCCTGAGAGTTGATCCCACAAAGTTCACTTGTGGCATTATATTAAAATTATGAGATCCAGTGCGCTCTGTCTACAATTGGGGTCTTTAGCAGTTTCTTGCAATGGAATACTGCATATACAGCCCAGACTTGAATTGGAATCAATTAAAATGTAGTTTTGGTGTTTTTTGGCTGTTAAACATTTCTCTTTCCGTTTTCTACACGATCAATCATATTGGTTAGCGCTCAGGACTTGCCATGTAGCTGAATTGCCATGAATGTAGGATGGGCATGCAAACCATCGCAAAGTCTCTACTACCTGATCTGGATTTGCATATGTTACACCTTAGGTAGAAATAGTGCAGCCTGCACACTACTATGGTCTTTTCTTACTAAGATCTAGCACTTCAAACAGTGAGTTGAATCGAAGAAACATGACTGACTAGCCCCAGTGGTGTCACGAGGGTCAGCGGCACCCGGGGCAACAAGCCTGCCACGACCACCCCGCTCTCGCGTGGTCTGCCGCGACTCCCCCCCCCCCTCCCCCCCCCTCCGCTCCCCACGCGGCCCGCCGCGACTCCCTCCCCCCCCCCTCATGGCCCGCCGTGACACTCCCCTGAGTGCTGCACCCAGGGCGGTCCGCCCCCGCCCCCTCCTTGTGACGCCACTGACTAGAGTTAGAGTACACTTGGCACATCTGGAGACCCAGCAATGTCCCACTGCTATGCTAAATTAAGTTATATAGTATTCCCCAACTTAGCACCAACATTTTAGTGAGGCAAAGTATTGAAAACACTTGCAACACAAGGGCCAGCCTTACCAGGGGAAATTTCGTCTCCTTGATTGCACTTGTCATCATCTTGGAGCAGACAATTAGGCACAGATCTGTTAAGCACTATCCCGAATCCAATCAAGGCTGGGCTGCCATGTAGCGCAGTGTCAGCGGGGAGGGCCCACTAGCACGGAGCTCTCCCTCTGACCCCTGCCCCACTTGTAGACGTCGCCTGGAACTAATGCGCAATGTGTACAATGAGGACCCCTGGTCTCCCGGGAGCCCAATTCCGGAACGACTTGCTACAGTGCTTGAGCGCACCAGCTGGCCTGGGCCTGTCCAGCATCATCCCTTCACGGACAAGGTCAATGTCCCGCCGGGCCTTGCACACTTCGCGTGCGCGCTGCCCTCTCCCTTTGTCCTGGCTGGCTTCCTCGGATGCGCACGCTTTGCTCTGCTGTCGAAAAGCCTGCTAGCAACTCATAGCTGCTTCTGCGAGGGATCTCTGTAGCAGCATACAATATTCTATGCGGAATCGTATGGTTTGTGTGGAGTCACACAATTTCGTATATGGAGCTGTATGACTCATACAGAGATTCACACAATTCTGTATATGGAATTTGTATGGCTCATACGAAATCATTCAATTCTGTCTACGAAATCGTATGGTTCATGTGGAATCACATAAGTTTGTATACAGAATTGAATGATTCATACTGAATCGCACAATTTCATATACAGTGTATGGGATTTTATGGATTTATGCAGAATAATACAATTCCATAGGGGTTACAGTGATTTTTAGGAAGAAGCTATGAATTGATCGTGGTTGTCGGAAACAATGCTGGGCACAGAACTCACCCCACCTGGATGTGAGGTTAATTGTTTTGTTAGTTACTAATTAGGATCAACATTTTATGGTCTTATACCCAACTTTTGTTGGTTGTGGCTGGTTATACTGTTGCCAGCTCGCACCACAGGCTCTAGCAGGATAGATTCGCTTGTTGGTGCAGCTAGGCAGAATATAGAGGCTACCAGTGAGCTTGAAATCTCGGATGTAGTTGAACTTTTTACCGTCCTTTATTGGTTGTGTGACTTATTGAAACGGGTGACGAGGTTAATAGGGTATGATTGCATCATTGGGGAAGTGAGAACTGCACTGTCCTCTCTGTATCCATAAAGCCCTTTTCTGCAGGACAACCATGAACAAACTCTTCCTTCATCAAAAAAACTTTTTTTTTCTTCTCCACAATGCATTTCTAGCACCGCTTAAACTACATAATGTAAAATAAATCACACAGGCCTGCTTTAATCCACAATGCATGTCTCGCTGCCGAGCATGCCAAATGATGACAATCTGTAATGCAGTTTCCTTCATCAGCAATAGCATTACAGATTGCAACTCATATGAAAAGCCATCCATGCCTGCATGTGGAGTATCATTTGAATGCCTCATTACATGAAGAAACTTGGTTATAGACCTATAATTTAGAAACACGTTGTGTTCCAATTCAGCTTTTATGTTCTTACGGAAAAGTAATTCAATTACATTCTGTATGATGTGAGCAGAATCATGATTTGGCTAAAGCTCAATTCAACCCAAAAGGTTACTAGTTGTGCATGACTGTTTGCAGCAATAATTAATATCCAAAGAAAAGTGCAATAAAAAAATAAAGTTTTGAAGACGAGGCTTTTTATAGCAGTGTTGTTTAACACATACACATGCTCAGGTCATCTATCATTAAACACACGAGTATGTAACTGTAACTTCTGGAAAGCCACTTCACTAGCCTGTATTTTTATTTATTTATATTTTTTTACTTGACATCTTGTTACGCTGCTGCATGATATGCTTCCGATTAGAAGATACGCATCTATTGACCTAACAAATTTGTTATAAACTGCCAATCTCAACTTGCAATGTGATCATTACTGTATATCCTTTTGGAACATTATACGTAGTCAAAGTGACACTCCTGAAACGGAAAAGTTATCTGCATGTGCTACGTGCATGCGTCTGGCTCCTGATCTTATACAAAGCCCGTGAAGAAATTCTCACCCATGAAAAAAGTTTAGCTCATGGACTGACCGAGGTTGTTGTTTGTTTGCAGGCAGCGGCTGGAGCTCATGCGGGAGATGTACCACAACGAAGCCGAGCTGTCACCCACGTCGCCCGATTACAATGTGGAGAGCAGCATCACGGGAGGAGACCCCTTCTACGACAGATTTCCTTGGTTCAGGCTCATTGGCAGGTCAGTCATCATTTAGTCCTTCATTGTTTTTTACAGGTCTGTACAATGCAAGGTTTAACATTGAGCCCATAAAAATGCCTGTCTTTCGTTGTTGGTGCAGGCAGCAGCAACGTTCTTAGAACTACGAGTTGACAAGCACCATGGAAGAGCATCGTTTGAAAACTGTCCTATGTTGCCCGCACGCAGAGTGGATGGGTGGATAGTGGTCCTAGCGCCACCAGTGGCATCGCTCCTACGGACCACAAAGAAAAACTGTTTCGAACGACGCTCGTTTTGTGCAAACTCTTAAGCAAACATTACGTTCATTATAAAAACCAGAAAATCGCTTTCCACCGCAGACAATGTGCATTCAACGCTCCACCAGTTTTGTTGCTTCTGCCCATCCATACGGGCTGGTAGTGTGGCGAGCCCCACCGAACAGACTCGCCACAAAAAGGCGCCAGGTGTTCTAGGAAGCCCGTCAACTGACCTCCATCTAGTAACTTAGGGTGATGGTGGCAGCAATGATAATGATGACCATTAGGCTTTTGACATAATAAATTAATACCTGGTTAAAAGTCTCGTTGCATAACATACTCGTTTAGAATTCATTTATCCCTTCTATCATATGCTTTCCATCCCACAGCAAAAAGGGGAGATGAGTGGATTTTTGTGTCTCGATTCTGAAGCTGCATATGTCTTGTTCGTCTCTCTTTAGGGCCTTTGTATACCTGAGCAACCTGATGTACCCCGCTCCTCTGGTTCAAAAGGTGGCAATCGTCAACGAGAAAGGCGACGTCAAGGGATACCTTCGGGTGGCCGTTCAAGCTGTCATTGGTGAGGCACCTATAGAAGAGACACCTGTGGCTTTGATATGCTTTGCAGGATGGGCGGCAACATTGCCTGGAGGGCTCCACTAAACTATCAGTAAAGATGTTTGCACTGTGAATTCCAAGCTTACTTTAAGATCTACCTTTGTTCTGTATGTGGGTTCCCATATTTTATTTCTAGGAACCCAAGGGTTCCCCAGAGTACCCTTATGAGTTTCCAGCTCTGAAATTTACTCGACTAACCTTGCCCGAAGTAAAGTGTCTTTCTAGTTTGTGCACTATTTTTAGAGACCTCAGCCACCTATTAACGCATGCCTATGAGCCAAACACTCCTTGGTGCATATGTTCATTATTGTTTACAAGCTGTAAGTTTCTGCATTGCTTTATTGGATCATTGCCAAGACCGTAAGATGTTCCTCAGCTGCCATTCAAGGCAAGTAGGTATTCCTCAAGATCAAAAAGTTTGAGAACCCCTGGTTTAATTGTGTCTGTCGGTTTTGCTCTGGAGTACAATATCTTCTGTACACTGTGAGAAGTTCCCTGAGGTCAATTTAAAACTTAGAAATATTTGTCCTTAGTCCACACTTAGCACGATGGGCCGTAGATCATGCATTATTTTGTGAATTTGCCAAAGTGTTGTCTTCTAGAACTTTTAGTGAGTATGAAAGTCTGCGGTCTGGATAAACTTGTAGTATACAGTCGAGATTGGTGATATCACACCCGGGTATTTCGAATTATTGTTTATATCGAACAGTCCAAACATCCCCCTCAAAATCACATGTAATAGTATAGGAGTGTTATTTTTCTGTATCTTTTTCTGTATCAAACCCCCATGGCGGGGCACTGGATATAGCAAACCCCCGTCGTTACTCCTGCAGTTGGATTGTGCCGGCGGCGAGCACATAGCTCGCGTTGCGGGGCTGGCAGAGCCAACGCCAGCATACAGGCACGGGAACATGCAGCAAAAAAGCAGTTGTAAAAAAAAGCAGCTGTAAAATTGTAAGAAAAAAAAAAAAAGAAGTGGAGGATGGCAAAGGCAAGGGGAACGGCACGCGCGAGCCTAGGGAGGGCAGGGAGTGGTAGGCGTGCGCTGCGTGTGCTCTTCCCTAAACACCGTTGTAGCTGCGCGACTCCTAAACCCCAAAATAAAATAAGCAAAAAAAGTTTTGGTCGAGGTGTTGACAACAACGGTTGAGCAATTGCAGTTTGAATGCTTTATCTTTGTTTACCTTTTTTCTTTTGCCGTTATTGCTTTGCCCGTTTTTTTTTATTTTTGCCTTTTTTTGCTGCTTCTATGGATCAAGCTTTTTTTTATGCAGCTCGCTTTTTTTTAATTTTCGTGTTTTGTTGTTGGCACTGTGTGGAGATCGTGGCAGGCGTAAACGATCGCAAACACCGTCGCGTAAATGCAGACGCAGCGGTGTTTGTGATCTTCGCCAACTAAGCTCCACTGTATTTAGCAACGCTTAGATGCTCTATTTGGTAAGGTCTCGTTTGTCGCGGCCTTCGGTATTAGCAGAGACACGTTGAAATTTCAAGTGGAGCTCTAGTTAACATATTTTTGTATATCAAATTATATATCAAACTATTTTACGATCCCCTTAGAATTCGATATGTCCAGGTTCGACTGTATATGCTTTGTATTTTGATCAGCACGACCGACATGTTCCCATGATATTTCCTGGTGTAGGACAAAATGGTTTGGACAAAATGGTCCCAGACAAAATGGTCCTCGACAAAATGGTCCCGGACAAAATGGTTCCGGACAAAATGGTCCTGGACAAAATGGTCCCGAACAAATGGTCCCGGACAATTGTGATCTTGGACATAACGGTTCCGAACAAAATGCTCTCGAACGTTAACCCAGACAAAATGGTCCCAATTGATTGTTTTCAGGCTGGGCACTCTTGGAGGGTTGTAATAAACTGCTACTCTAAAGCTTTATTCAACACAGATGTAAGTGTAATGTATATTTCAATGTATTGAAGCAATTTGTGATAATTTTTAGGAAACAGCTAAAGGAGCACAAAAGCTAACTAAGCTTTTATTATTGCTCACTTGACTCCATATTCTCCTGTTTGCATAAGTCTGAGCACTGTACAAAGCTGGTCCCTGGAAGTCACCACAGAAACACATACGCTTCGACTAAAAGTGCAAGGTTGCGATACACTCTGTGCCTGATTGGACTAGCCGTGGGGATAACACACCCAAGGAATGTTGATGAAGGAAATTAGTACATTTTGTTTTCAGCACTGCTTGATTGGTCCTATCAGCTCATGTGCGTCGGCTGCCCTCTGACTTTATTGAAACATAGTATAGGCAAGGGAAGAAAATAGTCACATCTTGCAAATGTATCGTCTTGAATTTCGAATTGGCAGAATGGAGCTGCAAAAAAGCATGTGTACAACATGACTCAAAGGCATTATCATTTACATACTACATATATTTGTGATGGCATGTTAAGGAACAACTTCTTTCTCGTCCTCATAATGTCAAATATTACAGGTGCATTTTAATGCGAATAGCATTCTTTGGATACTTCACGCACTTTTCGTCTATGTATCTATCTATCTATCTGGCTATCTAACCTCTTACGCCGCGGGTCGATAAATAAATAAAAAAGACCGGCGCCGGCTGGGATTCGAACCGTTGACCCTTTGATCAGCAGGCAGACGCGCTAACCACAGAGCTATGAAGGCAGTCATTCAACGCACTCTAAACGGTTGTTTATATCTTTACCATAGGACGCGCTTTACAGCGCTGTCACAGCTACTGGCGCGCGCATTCCATGCACGAGGGGCTCATTCCGCTCTCGTGAGGCTGGAGCACGCGCTAGCTCACCCTCTCCCGTGCTCGGGAGAGGGTGATGTAGCGGCCGTGCTCAGCCTCACGAGAGCGGAATGAGCCCTCGTGCATGGAACGCGCGCGCACCGGTAGCTGTGACAGCGCTGTAAAGCGCGTCCTATGGTAAAGATATAAACAACCGTTTAGAGTACCGTTGGTTGAGACTAGCTGAGACGCCAGAAAGTCTGGTCGGTACCATTTTGAGTGTTTGTGCGTATGGCGCGTGCTTTGCTCGCCTTCCTAAGTGACACAAACGCACGTGCTGGGTTGCGGAGATCGTGCGCAGGGCTGTGAAAGTGTCAACAAATTTAGAATCGCCTCAAGAGTGGGCTGGCGTATCTAGAGTGTGCCGGCCACCTGACGAACGCGCATAACTCCGCACCGTTTGATGCTATTCGCATTAACGTAGATAATCATTCCCAAAGGATGGGTTCTGCTGATTTTTTTGTTATAGTATATACTTGTGTATTATTTCTACAGTATACTTTTCTATTCTTTTTGGCTCATCTACTGGCATGCAGTGGGTTTTAAATTTGATATATAAATTAATATGATTAACATTTCATAACTTAAGTAGTATTCAATAAAACAGTTTCTTTTCTCTAAGATCAATTTACATCAAGTCAAGTACAAACAATCGACTGACTTCCAAAGAGCGAGCAAACTATGCCGCAACATTTACCTGAGACCGTTTTGTGCTGGTTTTCGTGGGACCATTTTTTTCGGAGCCATTTTGACCGGGACCATTTTGTCTAAGTCTATTTTGTCCAGAGCCATTTCGTCTGCATTATAATGCTGCTGCAAACGACATGATATTGGTACTACTAGCAAGGTTCCAGACTTGCATGAATGCAGACATATTTGTTGTGTACAAGCAAAATAGGCAGAATAGTCCAGAAGTTGAGTCCATATTCATAGATGGTTTATATACCACATAGAGACATAAAAACACTTCATAATCATTCTGGACCCATAGCCTATCTGGTTGGTCTTGGGTCCTTTCCAGGTTAACAAAATAAGGGATGCAGGTATTATTTTGCATGTATGCATGTGCCGTAGAAAATCAAATTTTTCACTCGCTCGTCATTTTCGTATAGAAAATCTTAACAGGGTGTCCCTCTAAATAAGAAGTTCTACCCAGAAAAAAAAATTTTCAGCAAAAAAAGTTGATTTTGAAAAATATTTTAAATTTACATCCCACAACATCTAGAGAGTATTCCCAGAAAGTTTAATTTGTTTACACTGCTTAGTTATTTGTTTTGTTTTTTATAAATTACAGTAGTCTCTCATTAATTCAAACTCCAGGAAGCCACAAATTTTGTTTGAATTATCAGAAGTTTTAATTATCCGAAATTCTGCTAAATATGATGGCAAGGTAAAATTATGATTTGCCATATGAATGGCGACACATACAAGCAGATATTTGGGGATTTCCTCTACGTAGGCCTACTGATCATAAGCAGGTATGTTACGCATGAAACATTTGTGAAATGTATGATAAAAGTTTGTTTATCCCTCAAATTTATTGTGGGCTGTTAGACAGCACCTGACAACTCAAAACAAAATTAGGTTGGTTCATCAGGCCAAGAAGTTTTTCCTATGTGAACTATTAAGCGGGTGACACATGAGCAATGAAAATGGGCACCGCGCGGCAGTTTCCATGGATACTTGAGCGGACGCTGTGACATGGATTTATGCCACGCCGTCACGTCACAGCGTCCGCGCAAGTTGCTGCGGAAATCTCCATGTGGTGCTTGTTTTCATAGCTCGTGTGCCCTGCTTGAGTCCCGTTGAGTGCGCTTTTCACCAAGCACCGGTGCACTGCGGAGAAGCAACACACTCGGAAGCAAGCTCCGCAGGTGTTGCTTTTCTGCAGTGCATCGGTGCTCGGAAAGAAGCGGACTCAACAAGGCCGTGGTAACAAAAAGTATGAATTACACGAAAACGCCATTCAAATAAAGCGGCTTATAAATACATTACAGCCAAAATTTTGAAATTTGTTTCTATTAACCAGAAGTATGAAATATCCAAGTTTGAATTATTGCGAGCCCACTGTATTTTCGGTTCACCAATGCTAAAGAAAAGGTAGATGTTTTAGCCCTTTCAATGTGTTTTTCTCCGTCCACTTTTTGGCATAAATTTCATTCTAGGGATCGTTTTGTAATGGGACAAAAGGAAAGGCTCACTGATTGTTTTTCCTAACTGTAATTTATGGGCAGTGCAACTGTGGCATCGCTTTATTTTACTTTGTCGATGTCTTTAATGAAAGATGTCAAGATTTTGTAGATGACGTATTTTACAATAATAATCCATGGAGAAGGGGAAAAGAGGGGACGAAGGACAAACAGAGCTAGGTGACTGGTGCGCGACTGAAAATATTCACCTGGTCCTGGTTCGATTAACTGCATTATAAGCAAAAAGTTATTTGATTTTTCACACAATGTTAGCATAAAATAAATTACTTTATGGAAATTTCGTTTTCACAGTTGCACATCTCCAGGCATTCTGCTGCGTATCTAATGAAGAAAAATGTTGGGTATTACCTTATTCTAAAGATAGGTTTCCTAAACAATGTCAGTGTGTTCCTGATAGAAGCGACTATATTTTAAGAAAGAGTAAGTAAACAGGCAAGCTGGTTGATGTTACTTTCTTTTTTAAACTGAAGACAAACAGGCAAAGAAGGGAGACGAATACAAAACACATAATTTTTTTCACAATTCATATACACAGATGAAACTTTGCATTGCATTCTGCCTCACAACTGCCAGTATGTACGGTAAATTTCATTCATATTAAGCCAAAGGTTCAAAAGCTAAGAGAGGACACTTCTCTTTTGGATAGTGTGCTCCCTTAAATGTTCCTTCAAACGTTTCACTTCCTTTTTTTCCCCTGTGTTTGAAACCTCACCTTTGCTCATTTGATTGTTCTGATGACAACCATTGTGTGTGACAGACGACGAAGAGACCTCGGAGTGCAGCACGGGAGTGCGGCAGTCTGCGAGGATCAGCTTTCACGACGAGCTTTTCAGCAGTCCAAGGAAGGTGAGAAGGCTTGGGACTTGTGTGCAACATAACCGTCATCAGCGAATGGCAAAGTGTAAATGTCTTACAGATTGTTCTTCTGTGTGTACTGAGTCTATGGGTGGAAAACAATAAAATCGTCATGAATCCTTTGTCAACATCAGTTTTCAGTAGTATCTTTTCAAAATTAACTGATTGACTGGCGGGTTACTACAGAATATATGTTTTTGTTTTCAAAACCAGTCGTAGTTTTTAATGTGGCAGTTCTTGTAATGGGTGCTAATAAGCGAGCAGGTGTGTTTTTTTTTTATGTACACTAAAAAGAATTAACAACTACCATAAAGTTCCGAGAGAACCCCCGCCCCCGAGAGGTCGCCCATCCCGTTTTTTTGGCTAAATATCTGTAACATAAAAATTCCAAAACATCGCCCACCCCCTGATTTCCGTCGGACGTCACGCAATGTACGACGGGAATCGCATCAACCACGCAATTTGCTGTACCGGCACGTCAGAGAAGCGAGTTTATAGTGGATTCCCGCGTTTTTGTCCGCGATCTGCATGTGCGATCTCCAGTTTACGCGAGTTGGTCCCGCGTGTACTATATTGCATTGTGAAATAAGATTTTGCTGCGTTCGCGATCTGCAGTATTTGTTCCACGTAACATACGAGTTTGTAGCGGATTTCTGCCTTTTGTCCCCGATCTGCGCGTGCGATATCGGTTCCTATGACAGGCAAGTTTGTAGCGGGTTCCCGCGTGTTTATCGCATCGTGAAACGCGAATTTACGGTGTCCGCGATCTGCGGTATCAGTTTCTGTGTCACATAGTTTGCAGCCAATTTTAATGCGAATAGCATTTTTTGGATACTTCACGCACTTTTCGTCTATGTATCTATCTATCTATCTGGCTATCTAACCTCTTACGCCGCGGGTCGATAAATAAATAAAAAAGACCGGCGCCGGCTGGGATTCGAACCGTTGACCCTTTGATCAGCAGGCAGACGCGCTAACCACAGAGCTATGAAGGCAGTCATTCAACGCACTCCTAAACGGTTGTTTATATCTTTACCATAGGACGCGCTTTACAGCGCTGTCACAGCTACCGGTGCGCGCGCGTTCCATGCACGAGGGCTCATTCCGCTCTCGTGAGGCTGAGCACGGCCGCTAGCTCACCCTCTCCCGCGCTCGGGAGAGGGTGATGTAGCGGCCGTGCTCAGCCTCACGAGAGCGGAATGAGCCTCGTGCATGGAACGCGCGCGCACCGGTAGCTGTGACAGCGCTGTAAAGCGTGTCCTATGGTAAAGATATAAACAACCGTTTAAAGTACCGTTGGTTGAGACTAGCTGAGACGCCAGAAAGTCTGGTCGGTACCATTTTGAGTGTTTGTGCGTATGGCGCGTGCTTTGCTCGCCTTCCTAAGTGACACAAACGCACGTGCTGGGCTGCGGAGATCGTGCGCAGGGCTGTGAAAGTGTCAACAAATTTAGAATCGCCTCAAGAGTGGGCTGGCGTATCTAGAGTGTGCCGGCCACCTGACGAACGCGCATAACTCCGCACCGTTTGATGCTATTCGCATTAACGTAGATAATCATTCCCAAAGGATGGGTTCTGCTGATTTTTTGATAAAGTTTTGCTGTAGGCGTCCCAAAAGATAGCCCACCCCATGTTTTCCACCATTTATCTCTTCATTTTGGGTGGGCGTTCTTTCGGAACTCTACGGTAG
>JAZHYW010046036.1:0-46113 GCA_037355805.1 Ixodes ricinus | reverse complement strand
CTGGATCCGCCCCTGCGTGTTATGTAGATATGACAGACAGGAAAGACATCCGTGGGTACATCGAGATCAATTTAGCACACGGTTGCAGCCTAAACTGCCGACCCAAAACGGGAAGTTTTGTAGCAGAAAGACTTCAAAGCATATTAACGACAGTGCGGACCACGAACATGGCCGATCAAGAGGTTGACAAATTGAAACACTCTTTGTCTACTACCTTGTTCTTGTTCACCGTCTCGCACTACAGTAGGTATACAAGCTCACCTGCGCCCCTCTTGACTTGGCACGGTGAATTAGATCGGAGCACGCTTGAAAATTAGCGGCCTTGTGAGACGTCGACGTCAGCTGGCACACCGCGATGGTTGAACAGGAGCTGCCAGAACTAACGTCCGTGCTGAACATCCTCCTCCACCGCGATTTTGCAAAGAGCTTGAAAGCCCGTAGCCCCTGTGCTTGTAAGCGGCAGACTCCGGCCAATACTGCGGAATCAAGCAACAAACAGTTTCGTGTCAGAAAAAGGACAGATACGACAAGTCTATCAATGCAGTTACGGCAGCTACAGCGTCGACAAAACAAGTCGTAAACGATACGCATCATTCAAAATTAAAGGCGAAGGGCTAACCATGACCAGGATACACGTAAAACTGCTTTTCGTTCAGCTGGCACCAGCTGGCATTGCACTGGCTTAAGACACAGAAGACAACTGGTACAACTGGCGCAACCGTACAACTAGTAGGATCGTACGATCGTAAAAACCGGAAAACTTCTCAGTCGGCTGCTCCGGTAGCATGTTCGAATATTTGCTCGACGTACTCGAGTGGATCCAAGCAATCAAGTTACTCCAACAGGTCGTATTGCGGTGGCGAGACAAATAAGAGTTGACGGCTCCACTCTGGCGGTAGCTTGTGCCGCACTAGCCGAGGAATCAAAACAGACAACTTTTGTCCGCCCTGCTAAGCCGATTCTGCATTTTGTAACTATCACCAGGCAGTGTGGGATATCGCTAGAATGACCTTCAAGAAATCATAAAAAAAGGAAGAAATAACTAAAACACGCAGACTCTTTAACCTTTTTTTTTTATTCGGAAAATTTTTTTTTTGGCAGACTTTGTTACTCCCGACACCGGATCCACTGGAAAGCTGCAACGATTGTTTTACTGTTTTCAATTTGCACCGACCCTGTGAACGTTTTTTTCTTCTGGAAATTCGCTAGACCGTTCCATTAGGGTCATGCTAGAGAGGGCAATAGAGAGAAAAAATGCCGTCCCCTCTCACCCTGCATGTCGTCTGCTCCACCGAGTGGGCTGTACCTAGCATCCGGCTGGAGTGCAAACTCTGTTTGAAATTGCGTCATTTGGAAATTTCAAGCGTAGATGCGCAGATTTTGATATGCCAGTTATCGTGTAATACTATGCTAGATAAAAAGACTAACAGGGTCCAATTGCGCTGTTACCTAAGTGCAAATAAAAGAAATAGAGAAAACTGTGTCAGATTGGCCGGTCACTCCGGCGAAAAGTAAATCCGGTTGCTCTACCTTTTTTACTATACAATGTTCGTACTGGTGTAGGCCTTTAGCGACCATGAGTGGAAGTCTGAAATAATCCTGCCGCAATTCGCAACTTTCACGGCCTATAGGAGGCGCTTTGGTGCCTATCAAAATGGCTGTCATCTGGATGATCGTCGTAGAACAGCAGTACGAGGCTGGGTCTGCGATGCGTAAGTAATTCTAGGTTTGCTATGTACGAGCCAGTATTAGAGCCTTACGTTATTTTTTCACGCCGGGAAGGTGTAGGCAAGGCCATTTATTATGAGGCCGATCATCCAGGAGCTAGGGTGCGCGATTCTCACACCGCGTACCACCATCGCTGAAAGTTGCGACTACACGCAGTAGTTAAGGGTAGTGCTGCCAGTTGACTCAACTGCCTATTTAAGTAGCGGGAAAAAGGTATGCTAGTTGATCATTTACCGAAATAGGAACAACGAGAGAGCTATAGGCTGATTTTGGAGTAGCCATAACTATTCTAAGAACGCAAACCACTTCACAACGGCAGCCACGAGCTAGAGTTCGATGTTCCGTACAGCCCGCCGGTGCAGCCCAAAGATGGAGAATGGCAACCCCCGGTTTGTCGTCTGCTAGCGGAGTCGGGCGCGTGCCCTCTCTCTCGTTTTACCCCAGGCTGAGCCACGCTGAATTTCCCGGATGTATGGAGGCGCTGCTGTCGAACAAAATGGTACAGCTCAGAGAGCGCTAAATGGAATGAGTCTATAGACCTTTTCTGTGTACTCTCGTCCCCAACCACCTAATAGCCGTATCCGGTATGGGCGACGAAAAAATAATCCAACGTTTCAACCTGCAAATAGTAAAAAATAAAGGGAGGCAAAACGAGAAAGTGTGACGGTTACGCTTATATCCTAAATGCCTTCTATTGGCGTGGCAAAGGCAAAACAATGTTTTCGCCCATACTGGAAGTGACGTCAATTCAAGATGGCGGCGCACTTTTACAAAAACTAGCAAAAAATAACCTCCTTCGTGACGTCTTTAGTCTTCTGTCCTCCTTTCCCGCGCCGGAGGATTCCCCTTACCGCGGTGACTGAGAGATAATGGGAGGAGGGGAAGACGGGGAAAGGAAGAGTGATGGTGAGGAAGAGAGCTGCCCGGGAACAGGGGCAGCTTTCTCCTCTGCTGACGTCAGGACCAAAAGCGTCACGATTTCGCCACATGCCACGCGCGTTCGACACCGTGGGGCGCCCCCGTAGGGGAGGAGGGTTTCCTCGTCGTCCGGTTAAAATATGACGCACTGATATTTAGTTACTCTCTCCCATACCCGCTCGGTTGCCCGAACCACGAGAGACGTGAAAACCGCAAAAAAGTCATTGCAGAGCCCCCTTCAAGCCGAAGCACCCCCCCCCCCTTCCCCTTTACATCCGGTAGTTTATTCAGCTTCGCAAATATAATTCCTGTAAGATGCCAGAAAAAACAACAACAAACAAACAACATATTTGTTAAAAAGTCTTTCAATAAAAATGCGCCATGCACACCATGGCGCATGAACACACCAACTTCAAGATTATAATCTTGAAGGGGGGCACTGTTATGCCAGATTCATTGCGCGTGAAGCTTTAGATAGTTTTCTTTATTTAAAAGTTTAAATTACTGAGACCATAGTGCTGACAGAGGGTGACAGTGCGCTTCTTGATTTTGGTCGTTGATGACAGCGACAACTGATCCAGGTACAGGGAACAATGCGTGTAAAAGTAGTGAAGTTGAATAGGGCTCGCTCGGGCAGAACAGCTGTGGCTCAGGGGGGGGGGGGGGGGGCATCATTAAATATTAGTGATGGACCGAATCTGCCGAACTTCTGATTCGGCAAAGTTCGGCAAATGCCGAACTTTTGAAGGAAAGTTCGGCAAAGATTCGGCAAAAATTCGGCAAATGTCTGCGCACGCGCGAGAACGCGACGGGGCCAACGGGGCCGTGAATTGCAAATGGACGCCGTGCAGTCGTGCGGTTACTATCGTGCAGTGCACGGTGATGCAGCGTAGTACAACCAACTCGTTGTGTACAATCAGTGGTTACGGCGAGGTGTGGAGTGAGTAGGCAACACGGTAACTGTGTTTGTGAGCGAGTGTGGTTCTCTTTAATATTTTCTGCCTCAAGAATAGAAGATCGACCAGTAATTTACGCAGTCCACTGCGCAAGTAACAAATGATGCGGTACATTCTGGATGACGTGATTTTAATTTGACATTTCCAGTGATGCAACGAGGTAGTTGAAACATTGGCCGACAATTACTTTAAAGCTGTTAGCTTGGCCCAGCTCGTTTGTCTACTTGTTTGTCTTGCCTCGGCGGGATCTGTAATGGATCCTCAATGCGTGACTTTTCGCGAGCGCGCGGTGCGAGCGCACGGGCTATGGCACGGGGTTGCGGACCCAGCTTGTTTACGCTTCGCGAGAGCGAGAACTGAACTTTGCCCATAGCGCCTGCCTGGGAACAAGAAACCGCTCGTGTCTGTGGGAAGAAACCGCTCCGAACAGAACGATCGGAGGCACGCCACGAACGGCACGCAAAAGGACCTCTCCATGTAATCAGAAGTTAACCACAGAAATAATAAACGTTATTTCATTTTCTTCTCAAATCAATTTCGCATTATTAAGTAACGGAACGTCAGCACCCGGCCACCGCTGACAAAGCACTCCTCGCAATTATAACAATTCTGTTTTCGGCTCAGAAGTAGTGTGTGCCGCTGTGCTGCGCACTCTGCGCGAGTGTGTGGGCCGCCCTTAATTTGCGAGTCCAATGGCCATATTTTGTTCTTCCTGTATTATTTTTTCGTCCGTGTCTAAAACGTCAAACTGTTGTGTTTTGCGTCTATTCATTAACTCACGGAAAGTTGGCTGGCAGGCGCCTCAGCGTACGGGTTTGTAACCTTTCTGCCAGCCGCGCACGCTTCCCGTGTTCTACTATTTTGTACAAATAAAGATTGATTGAATGATAGATTGCTTTTTCAACTAGCGTTATTTCGCGATTTTTCTGTATCTGCATAAAACTAAACACGGAACTATAATGCTCGACATTGCACATCCTATCTTCCTAAACGTTCGTGTGTATCCTAACACCAGAAACTGCCATTTTAAAGGTTAAAAACGAACCGTTGCTAATATGGGACGCACACTTTCATGCAAAGCTGACGTCAAGTCACTCAAATCAAAAGACATGCATATTTACAATAATATTATTATCTTTTCTGGTAAAGGCTCAGCAACCGTTGCATTCGTTTTTACGCACAGAACGGTGAGTCAGGACCCAGCGTTATTTCCCTCATTTTAACATTGTACACACACATGCAGGCTTGCGCTGATGATGCCTCAAAACCGAAACTCTCGTAGCGTGATTCGTGACTGCCACCGCTACTACCCAACCTCGTTGTCACGCCACTTCTGCTAGAAGTCACTCTAAAATTGCCAGTAAACACACAAAAACGACACCGATACAATTATCTTGTAGAATATCACCTTACTTAGTAATAACTGTGTCAATATGCATTACATGTTGCATTTAAGTTAAGAAAAAACAACAGAAAACCTTTTTTCGCCAGAAAAAACTAAATTTCAACGTTAAGTCTGGTAACAATGTATTTTTGCCGAATCTTTGCCGAATCTCTAGGAAAATTCGGCAAAAGTTCGGCTTTGCCGAATCCCGAGATTCGGCGCCGAACTTTCGATTCGGCAAAAGTTCGGCCCATCACTATTAAATATATTTGAAAATGCTTCTTCCTCTAGCAGCTACAGCAACAACATGGCCCAACAACCAGCGACCTCTCGTTCAGCAGCCCGACGCGGTACCACTCTGACCACGGATGCAACCGTCTCTTTGCACGAAAATGCATTGGCCTCTCGTCCCTCGGCTGGAATTGAACTAGCGACCTCTCGTTCAGTAGCCCGACGCGGTACCACTCCGCCACAGATGCAACCGCCTCTTTGCAATTTTCTTCCGAAAATGCATTTGCCTCTCGTCCCTCGGCTGGAATTGAACCAGCGACCTCTCGTTCAGTAGCCCGACGCGGTACCACTCCGCCACAGATGAAACCGCCTCTTTGCAATTTTCTTCCGAAAATGCATTTGCCTCTCGTCCCTCGGCTGGAATTGAACCAGCGACCTCTCGTTCAGTAGCCCGACGCGGTACCACTCCGCCACGGATGCAACTGTCATCGCTTTCTAACACTGTTGGGCCTATGAACCCCGCTGAAAGAAAGCTATTCTGCCACACAAATCGGCCCACTCCAAACTGGTAAAAAGAGGCATTGCAATTTCGTGTTTCGGAGCCTCTTTGACGACATCAAGTCCTGGTGAAGTGGGACGGAGCTTCCAGAGACAGGTCGACCGACTCTTGAGTGCGGGGTTCCCACATTAGACGTTTATTGACGTTGCAGAAGGCCTAAAAATGAAGCTCATCGGCGCCGGTGAAGCTCATCGGCGCCGACATCGGCTTCCACTTGACCTGTCACCGACTATAGACCGTTTTACTGAAAGAGGACAAGAAAGAAAAGGGGAAAGGGCTACCGGTGCTTTCTTCCTTGCTGGGGTGTTAGGAACTAGAGGAAGACCGGGATGAACGCCTTGGACGATTGTGTTGCTCCAAGTTCGCTTGTTTTCTTCGTGGTTTCATACATTTCTTTGCTTCCAGATTTAATTAGAGCTAACGTATTGAATGACGACAATCCCCTGGTCATCAGGACACTATCATTCGGTAATAAGCTGCACAAATAAGAACCGAAAGTGCAGAGTATTAGAGAGTTTTAGTAGATCGTTCCGATACCTCGATACCCCCGATAACGATACTATATATGTAAGCGCAAAGGCGGAGGCAGAGTATCGGGTATGGTTATCGGAGTCATCGGAACGATCTACTAAAACTCTCTATTACTCGCAGGACATCGGTATCGTGCACGGGATCCGAAAAGGGATCTGAGGCTGAAACGAGTCAAACTTCATTGCTTTCCAAGTGATCAAGACCTCCGACGGCAGTGGGTTGCGTCCGTAAACTGAAAATATTTTCCCCCAACTTCATCCTCTCGAGTGCGCGCGGAACATTTTGTGAATGGAACGCGCACCAGAAACTACTAATACCGCCGATGAACATGCACGCTTGCAAGGTGCATGGAAGTTTTATCGTGACAATTGCTGTTTCAGCTTTCAACCATAAGTAACTTAATTTATCTTAATGTTGATATTTTCCAGTGGTCACATTGACTCGATTTTATCATTTAAAACGTTTAGTTGAAGGCTCCTTTTCGCTGCCGGGTGTGGCTGGAAATTGGCGAGAAGTTAGTTCTAATAGTTTTTCCTGAATCGCGACCTCCTGCGCGATGCCCGAGAGCCGTGAACTTATGTTGGCCGTCAAACGGGACTGGATTTTTCTTATATTGAAACTTAGTACACAATGTAGCTGTAAAGAAAAATGTTATATTGTTGAAACATGACATGTATCGATTTCGAATCCTTGAATCATAGATAGACTCGCTCCGTCAATAGGCCATCTCGACTTTGCTGTTTTCAGTTCTCGACAAATTGACACACTCGTCGACAGAGGATCCTCAAATAAAACGTTTAGAAACATCTTCAAGCCAGAGGGAGCTGCCTTCGATTGTTCTCTGCAATATACTCATTTCGCGCGTCCTTGTTCACGTTATGTTTTATTGTAGTGGATTACACGAAACGCCAGAAATATTGTTAGTGTACTGCATATAGAACGACAAAAAACTTAACGGGAAATTCAATTTCTATTCACTGATACAATATTTTGAGTACTCGCCTCCGATAATATCGGTGGCACGTTCAGTGCCGCACTTCTCGGCTTCGCCACACTGGAAGATGCCATAATGCGGGGCAAGAAACGTGCCCAATAAGGTGAAAAACGTCATCCGCAGCACACAATAACACAAGACGCGCCGCAAGTCGGATACCCAGCACTCTGAACTCTGGAGTACTCAACTAGAACACCCAAAGCGGGAGCGGCGCCCTGAAGAGCACTTTCGCCAACGTTTCTAACCACCCAGCATGGCCGCAGAACCTGAAGCTCGCTAGATGGCTCTACAGCTTCCAAAATGGCGCTAACCACGATAAAACGATCCATACGAGGTATTGCCTGAACTGAGCCACGAGTTCCGAGATGGCATCGATCGCAGTGAGTCGACTAGCTCTCAAGTAGTTCTTCAGCTGGCGCTACTTCATGAAGCAATTTTCTTCAGCTGACACCAGGATGGCGCGCCCAATCAGGTAAAACACCATACGCGTGTTCCGGATCAGTTCTGTGAGCATTGTACAAGGAGTTTTCATGCCACAAAAATTCACCAAACCTATAAAAAAAAAAGAAAAAAAGGTGGAGAGCATTTTACAATTTGAGGTGGTCATCATTTGGGGCCGTTCTCGATTCGACCTTCTTGTTTGAACTTTCTCAAAATGACCATTCTCAAAACATCCTCCTCGGTTGTGCCCGCCATATTTGATCCGTTCTCGTTAAATCCTTCGCGTTTCATCTTCCAAGGAAAATAAAATGTGGGCACTTTACTATGTCGTTGTTATGGCTGGGTCACCACCGCATATCCCCGAAGAAGCTTCTTCAAGTCCGCCCCTCCCCCTCCCAACTCGCCTCTACGCAATCGCTCCCATACACACGCACACGTGCCATAGTCCCGCGGTTTGGCATATAGTTACTAGTCCGTTGCAACCTAAGAACGAAGGGCGAGGGTAAGACGGGCCGGGAGGAGGAAGCAGACGGAACGCTGGAGTAGAGAGGGGGACACCTCCTCCTCTCTTTAACGTTCCGCCTGCTTCTCTCCCGGCCCGTCTTACCCTCGCCCTCGTTCTTGGGTTGCAACAGACTATAGATACTTCCGTCCTGCCCTCGAAACATGCAGCGAAGGTCAGGACCCGCTCGTTCGGTTGTCCGGAAGTGGTTGCAGGCTCTGGGCAATAAAACACCAAACTGCTCTTTTGTGTCAGTGCACGGCTTCATATGCCTCTCTTGTCCCGGGACTGCAGCGTACGCTACGAGCAGTCGGAGTCAATCCAGGGCTGAAAACGTATACCATGCGCCATTCGGTCCTAGTGCGGACGGGACTATATGCTAATAAGCCCAAAAATGCAAACAAACAAACAAACAAACAAACAAACAAACAAACAAACAAACAAACAAACAAACAAGGGTTTGGATGATTTGAAGTGGTTTTGAGACGGTTCAAACTAGGGCTGGGCGTCGATTAAAAATTTTAACCCGATTAATCGCCACCCTTTAATCGATTAATTAATCGATTAATCGGTTGCGTTGATTTTCATAAATAATATATTAAAAAGAATGCAAGAACTCGTCTTGCCTTTGAAGACTTATTTTACTCCCTGTTACACTGCGCAAAGGACATTTAGAATTGAGGATACATATAGTTCAACGTTTCAATGACACATATTTTTGCTCCAGCTCCGAAGACAAAGAAGTTTGTCTTCATTCTCCGACAGGAAGACAAGAAATCAGGGCATGGGCGATGCTTTCTTCTTTTTTCAGAGAAATGGGCCTTGATGAGAAGGCGTTCATTGTTGCCTGCGTTTTGGCGGATGGTCCTTGCTGCAGCGGCGTACATGCGTGCTTCGCTCGTAGGTGATACTGAAGCGAACTTACGCTTCCACTGTACGAAAACGGCTTGTTGCAGATGATGCAGTGGACTTCCTTCGAGCTAAAAACTTCACCGCAGGAGTTTACTTTAAACCCAAACGTTCCAGTGAGATAGCCTTTCAATACTCATGAACCAGTCCATTTTTACTGGCCGAATACTGAAACAAGTAACCATGGCGTTGTTAGCTTCAAGCTTGTTTTTCTGCTTGTTTGTCTTGCCTGGGCAGGATGTGGTAACAGATCCTCAACACGTGAAGTTTCGCGGTCGCGCGAAGATCAATGCTTTTTCGTCTGGCCTCGGCAGAACTGTAATGTATATTATCGATCACGTGACGCTTCGCGAGCGCGAGAATTGAATCTCGCTCATAGCACCTGGTTGGGAACGGAAAACCACTCGGGACAGAACGATCGGATACACGCCACGCAGCGTTTTCGTTAAGGGCGGGGGAGGAAGGGGGGAGCTTAAGTCACTCCTAGTTCGGGCAGGTCGTCCAGGATAGAGCCATGCGTGCATCCAGTTGACTTCTTTGCGAGTACCAATTAAAAAACCGATTAACCGGTTAAAATATTTGATCTCGATTAAAGCCATAATCGATTAATCGGAAGGTTAATCGACCAATTGCCCAGCCCTAGTTCAGACGAGAAGGTCCAAACGAGAATGGGGCGAAACGAGAAAGGCCGAAATGAGAATTGGACGTTTTGAGATACACCCTATAATTAGAATGTTTCCCAAATGTCCAGGAGGGAAAATAAGTATAGCTAAAAATCATACAAATCTTTCTATTGCCTAAATATAGTCGTGACGTCATCCAAACATTTGAGGGGAAGGGGAGAGGGGGAGAATTAATATATGGGCTCTTACACCTTACAGTAGCATCACGCTTGCAATTAATTCACTATTAACCTTGACACAGTCTCTTCTACTGAAGTTAACCTCACAAATGCTGTGGAAGGCAGGGACACACAACTTGAAACAACGCGACTGCTGCATCGAGCAGAAGTTTAGAAAAATTGCAGCGGTTAGCACACCAAGCCGATTTTCAGCTTTTTATTTTAAAGTGGTTTAAATACGTTCGGCAAACGCTGTATTTATTCGTTTTCTTCCCCCAGACGATCGCCCCCGTCCGGTAGCAAACATTGCTGTTCCTTGTCTCGCCTCTGCGGCTGTGTGGCGCCGCCAATGAGCTCCCCAGCGTGGCCAACTACGACGTAAGCGCAGTAGCTGGTGAAGAGTGCGACGAGCGCGGCGAGCAGAGTGAGGATGACGTAGACGTTGACCTCCGAGACGAAGCCCGACGCCTGCACGATGTGCATGTTGTGGCTGGAGGGCTGCTTGCGGGCGGCCATGAGCTCGACCCTGGTGAGGAACTCCGCCACGCGCAGGGAATTGTGGTGCGTAATGGCGGCGCGCATGACGGGGTTTCCGGCGGCCATCTTGAACGTGAAGAGCTGCATCTGGGCGTAGTTGCGGACGAGGCGCCAGGGCAGGGAGTAGTCGTCCAGGGCATAGGTAACTCCCTGGTTGCACAAAGGAAGAAAAAAGAAAGCATACAAGAGTTTGTACGTCTGCGGTACAGCCTTAGGCTGTGAACGAGTCGCACGAGTCTTCTTGTTAGTCTGGTTAGACTGATATTCTGTTTCAAAACAACAATGGTATAGCTGAAAGAAAAGAGGATATGATTTGTAACAGGGTAGACGGCTTGAAACATAATTGGCGAGTTTGGTTCGACACCACGGAGTGGCTGAGGATTTTACATCGATGTACCACAAAGAAGGCGCACAGCATTCACCTATCGCACAAAAATGAAAAGCGTTACGCTTAGAAGGCCACGCACTAAGATTTTTACACCCTTGAGAGTGGAACTAGTTTGCTCATGGCTAACATCCTACAGGTGTTCCAACAACACACTTAGGGTGCTGGCGATCCTAGCAGCGTCCTACAGATATTTTTCTTTATTTTGTTTACACATCCACTCAGGGCCGTCTGGCATTAAAGAAAAAAGTGGTACACATCAACATAAAAAAATTAGATGTAAAAACATGGTTTTAATTAATATACAGCAAGACATAACAATTATAAAATGGTGAGCCAATTAAATTACGAACGGCGGTTTGAAGTAAATCAAAATCGTGAATTGTTGCAACTTGAGAGGGAAGGTGGTTCGAGTCATTAGACGCGCGTGGGATGGACGAATAAAAAAAGTGTTGCATGGTGTAATGCCTACTTTATGATGGTGATTCAATTGCGACGATATGTATTATATATTAAGGCGAAGTGAGTAATGTACCGCGCAAAGATGCTTGATGGCAAATTTTGTGAAAAATGCGGTCGTCCAATTCTGAGACGGGATGTTAAAACTGGCAGACCCAAGTTAGATTTCATTGAAGATATACTCGAGGTACGTTGATAGTTGGAATAAATAAAACGATCTGAGTTATTTTGTATTATTTATAATTGGTTTACCATAATTTTGATGTTAGTATCCCACATTGAAGAGGCATACTCTAGCTGGGAACGAACGATAATCGCAAACACCCACCTTTCTTAATTGCCGTTTTTTTTTGCAAAGTAATATAAACGTTCTTTTTTTTAGATTGGAGAGACGTCTAATGTACGAATTATACCAAAGGTGCCTGCGAATTATAAGGTATTACACGAAGGGGTACGAGACGGTTAATTAGCTCTGCGACCATATCTTTAAATATCGGTCACTTGCATTCAACTAAGCGTTCCTAAAATCCGTTTAAAAGTGCCTGTAGAGACGGCTGTCTTGGTTGTACTCCGAACTTTACATTCATATTCAGTTTAAAAGTAACACGCACCACATACTACTCATACATTTTGAGGGACTATGTATCTCCCATTCCTGAAACAAAAACATTGGTACATACAAGAATTATTCGGCGCAATGGCTAAAACAACCTCCGCTGCCTAAAGATGATATGGTTTTGTTTTCGCTCCTCACTACACTCCGGCACACTTTTAACACCCTTTTTACACGCCTCAGAAGATGAATGGTTGTTCCATGCACCCAACTTTACGATCATAACAGGTGCAACCATAGGCGCATGTCTTTAGACAGCCTATTCTATATACCGAAGGGCGTAAAACCTTTAGTATGTGGAGTGCCACACTGATACGTTACGCAGAAGTACAGAAACATTATATACTGTACCGCACGCAGCTTAAGAAATAACATTGTGGAGGAGCCTCAGATGGACAGCTGTCGTTTCTTCCGGGGGTTCTTCAGCCTCGATCAAGCTGCCTCTAAAGCCTCACATTACTCCATACAAGAGGCAGTCTGCATACACTGTCTAGAAGGTGTGTTTCTTCCTTGTCCTGTCGAATTGGTCATAAAAAGATGTTTCTGCAGATATGTTCGAAACATGCACATGTGTGGAGCAAACGTGCTTCGTACATGCTTGAGACATGTCCGCAGATAATTCCGTCATCATGTCTACAGAGAAATTCCGCGTCTCTTGTTCGATGTAAGAGCGGCGTGACTGCGGCTTTCACGAAACGTCTGCTGTCGCCCTGATGCCGTGTGTTTTGTTTTGTTTGTGTTACAGGATATAGACGTTTTCGGAACAGGTGAGGATAGGCAGTGGTCACCTCCAACGTGACGCCGTTCTTGGCGAGCACCGGGTACTCCTGCTGGAAGTCCGGCGCCCAGGGCGGGTCCTTGGCGAGCTTCGAGAGAGGCTTCTCGAGGAGGGAGCCCAGTTCCTCCGCGATCCTCGCATCGTCGTAACGCAGCTGACGGTGACGGTCAACCGAAGGACGTTGAGGAGTGGAACCCGAAGCGACGGCGGATGTTGCCGCTGCCGCTGCCATCACTAGCAACGATGGCAGCTGGACCGCTCCACACCTCCACGCTCCCATCACCAGATGCAAAAGGGTGAAGCCGGAAGAATCCAATCCAGTCCATGCCGACGAGGATCGAGCCAAAGGAGATTACTAACCGTTCAGCTGGGTCGACGCGCGTCTACAGCGCAGCTCACTCGAGTCCTGGAGCCCATTCGCAACTTTCAGCGATGGTGGTACCGCGGTGTGAGAATCGCGCTCCCTGGCTCCTGGATGATTGGCGTCATAATAAAAGGGCTTGCCTACACCTTCCTGACGTGAAAATATAACGCAAGGCTCTGATACTGCTCGTATATAGCAAAACTAGAATTACTTACGCGTCGCAGACCCAGCCTCGTACTGCTGTTCTACGACGATCATACAGATGACAGCCATTTTGATAGGCACCAGTGCGCCCCCTATAGGTCGTGAAAGTTGCGAATAAAGGCTGGTTCACACTGCCCCATTTTCTTACGTTAAGTATACGTTACGAAATATTACGTTGAAGGCACTGGGACCTTTGTGCTTCATATTAAGCGAGGCTACCAGTTCAAGGAGAAAGCATGACACGCGACATTCGAGACACGAGTGTTTCGGTGACTTATACGTAACGTAACTTAACGCAAGAAAATGGAGCAGTGTGAATGAGCCTTATGTCTCAAAAGAGATGCACGAGGCCGTCGGCTCTGCCGCGCAGTTGGCAGACTGACTAGAACCCTGGCATCATTTTCAGCACTCTCTCACGACGCTGGGTCCGACCACGGCCGCCTGTAAATCCAGCGCCATGTGGGCCGTAATGTTGGGATTTGTTTATTGACGGCCATCTTCAACAGGTTATTTTGGCACATGCGCGTTATAAATTCAACGTTGGTCCCGGAGTATTCAGTCCCGGCCGTTGCCTTATGCACGTGAAAGCAACTTTAGCAGGCTGAGCCTCATATATTCGTGGCGAGATAGGTATCGCCGCCTAGTGGAATTTTTTCACAACCCATGACTGATGATACTTCAACCTTCTCTGCTGGTGCAACCACGCGCATTGTCAAACTTCTATGCACTATGAAAATTAAAACATCACCGCGTGGGTAGCACGTATACACTGCCCAGAGTGAGAAAAACAGAAGCGTCCCTAAGCGAGTTTCGCACCGGGAATAAGCTTCGCTACGCGCTTCGCTACGCCTGTCAAAACGAAGCACGCGCCATAGAAAGGGGCTGGGCAAAAAGGGCTTGTGGTTTCCATGTGGTGGCGTTAGTGATGAGGCTATTCCTAAGTCGCTAAACTCGTCAAACCCAAAGTTGGGGCCGAAGTTCGCATAGCGTGCTGATTGGACTCTTTCGACGATGGCGTCACGCGGAACGAGATGTCAAACAACCAAACTCTCTCGTTGTAGTGAGCATCATCGAACCGCGCGCGTGCAACATCGAGGGGCCAGCCGAATGAACGGTTTCACGGCTGCACTGATGACGTCGCGCCCACGTGTCTCTACATCACTACGCTGCGTTAGAGTCAGTAGGGAGTTTAGTAGACCGTTTCCGCAGCCCTCGAAGCACCCGGATAGCGCTCCATAATCCGCCACAAGACCTTGAACAATGCGGACAAGGTTGGCGGCGCGCATGCGCAGCTGCGGCGTTTTCTGTACGGATACCGTAGCGGAGGAGAAAAACGATCTACTACAACTCCCTAATGCTGTCGTGATTGCCCCTAGGCGGGCTGTAAATACTCTGAAATTTCTCGTAGCAAGATCGTCGTTTGTGGAAGTTATTGGTGACGACAAAGTGACGTTTCACAACTCTGAAAAAAAGTTATTTAAGGCCAAAATCTTTGCTTCGTATCGAGGCGAAGATTGAACTTAGTGATATTGTGGAGCCGTGCGCGCAGTGTACGCGGCAGTACACACACAAAAAAAACGGAGTAGTTCTTCCTTTCTTAGAAAAGGAACACCCGTGTCCCCTATGTTCCTTTAGAAAGGGAGAACGTTGCTCCCCCCAAAGGGGAGGAAAGTTGCTCCCCCAAGAAGGGAGGAAAATTGCCACCTATTTTTACCTAGGGAGGAAAAGTTCCTCCCCTAAGAAGGAGGAAGGTTGCCACCTATTTTTGCCTAAGGAGGAAAGGTTGCTCCCCTACAAAGGGAGGAAAGTTGCCACATATTTTTGCTCGTGGAGAAAGCGTTCCTTCTCAAAGAAGGGAGAAAAGTTGCCACCTTTTTTCGTCCAATAGAGGAAACTTTCTCCCCTTGTGTAATTCATATAGCTTCCACCAGATGGTGCTCAAAACAGAATTTTTTTTTGCTGAAGCGCCAATTTGTTTTTAGTGTCCCCCGACTTGTTAACGCTACATGGTAAATACCCACAGAATACACGAAACACAAGCAAAACACCCCACAACAGCAACAACGCAGCGACACCGAACCCCTATACCCCTTTTCACGTACACTCTAAAAAAAGGGTATCACGTTACACCTTTTGTCCCATATAATACACCCCAAAACTTCAGTTCGACGTACCGCGCCCTATAGTCGAACAGACGGCCCCAAATTTTACGAGGGGCTTGATAATGGTGCGATATAACCTCATTAAATAGCTAAAGTACGTATCAAAAGCCACAGAAAGAAAACACTGAGGTTTTGCAGTCGGGCCAAGAAAACCCGTTTTTTTTGTTTTTGTAATCAGTAACACGTACATTAGCTATTTTAATAAGTTGTACCACACGGCTATCAAGTCCCTAGTAAAATTTGGGGCCGTCTGTTCGACTATAGGGCGCTGTACGTCAAATTGAAGTTTGGGGGTGTATTATATGGGACAAAGAGTGTAATAATACACCCATTTGTCCTGAGAGTGTACGCTAAGTTCGCACTCTCTCTATATATGGCTGTCTTATTTTTGAATCCGACTTGGCCGGTGACTCCCATCATTTGTCGCATAAACACGGAGAGACGGAGCAAATAATACTCGTACTTGATACATTATTTGAATCGTCTCTTGGAATGGCCCCCATCTATCAATTCAACACGCTGATTAAAGCAAATGTAGATCATTAGGCTAATTAATAAAATTTAATAATCATCTTTTTAGTAAGTTCGAAGAATCATGTTGGCAATGCAGTGTTGAAATGCAGTACACTGGTGCTGAAATTTGCAACCAAAGCTATTGCTTGATTGGAGTGTTCAGTGCCAGTGTAATCTATTTTCAGTTTTGGTAAGGTAGTAACTAAATTGAATTGTTGCACAAGTATTTAAATAAATTTTTGAAACAAACAATATTACTGGTTTTAACAAGACTCGTTGCAACAGCATCGTCCGCCACTGTCAACAAATCTTACTGGGTTACCTAGAGGTGGTGTGTGCAGTGCACGTCGGTATATAGTGTTCGAAAGATCTGGGGGCGACAAGGCGCGACTTGTTCAGCATGGTGATCTTGGCACGACCCTCTGGAAGCGGCGTTTATAAAGAATGAAAAAAGTGGAATAGAAAATAAGCAAGATTTACTTAGTTATCCTCTTCAGTTTGTCAAAATAAGTACGGCAGTGACCCCAAAATCATTTCTTGTTTACACGCAATCGAAGTATCGAAAATGTAGATTTGTTTTTTCTACGCTCCTTTATTAAGTGAACAAATTATTATATGCTTTTAGTAAACAAATCCACCACTTTATTATACTTGTGTACCTATTTACACAAAAATTTGTTTAAAAAGTGGATTTGGCGTTCAATTTAAGTGTCTGGCCGCCTTGATATTCTCTTTATATTTCACGTGCTCCATTTTTATTCAATAAATGTTTCTCTAATCATAATAGATAGACATTTGAGACCTGCTAATTTGGAACAAGGGAGCGAGGTTTCTCAAACGTTATTTTAATAAGTCTTGTGGGGGTAAATAAGCAGGTGCCATTAAAGTGCCAAGTATTATTTTTTATTTCATTATTTAAAGCATTGCTTAAATAGAAGTTCTTATACTCAATAAGAAGTCTCGTAAAGTTCGCGGTTTCGAATATCTTACGATAAAAGTCACCACTCATCTCCGTTCTTATTTTTCGTCAGGAGTCATCTACAGCTTGCATGTATTCCTTGTTCACTTTTCCCTCTCTAAACATGACAGGCAATAACAAAACAATAATAACAAAAAATAAAGAAACACTACAGAACTGGCAGGCAGGAATGCTGTGTGCGATCGGACGAGCACGTATATAATTGATGAGGATTTCAATTGTTCTAATCCATTGAGGGGACAGCGAGAGCAATCGCCAGGTGCGGGGATCGCCAAAGCAAATTGGCGGTCTGCGTAAAGCTATCAGACACTAGCAGTTTCGAAGAGACCGACAACTAGAGGCTTCTACGGGCCGATATTAGGAGCCCGGCCCTGCCCTGCGACGCCAATTTTCATGGGCCCGCTGAGACCCGTTCTATTTTCGCCATGGCAACTTGCTTGCCACCGCTACACAAGTTGACTACGGTGCTCGATAGTCATGGGCGTACCAACGGGGGGGGGGGGGGGGTCGCTCGTTCCCCACTTTTCAAAGGGGGCCGGGGCAAGGTCTGTGTTTTGCACCACCAAAAATACCAAAAGCCGCCACTTGTTTTACGTTGTCTGCGTTGGGTGTGGGAAGGGGGGGGAGCACGTGACCTTATAGATTTACGTCTACATTTTCCCAAAGCACCGCGCACAGATAATGGCCTACTGATCATTGCTAACAGAACCGAGGAAATAAGTTATGTTTACTTTGTTTTAAGTCCAAAATGTGCTGGTACGACAGAAACTCAGGCAGCTTCACAATGGCTCCGCTAGATGACGTAAGCCACGGTGCTGTATTTTGGGGTTTTATCGGAGCTAGACACTAATCTCTGAGGCTAACAGTACTGTAACCTAGTTCATCATGTCTTTTACAGCGATGGCAATACAATCTCGGATCAGTGTTTGCGTAAAAAACTTAGGATTTGACATGGTCACGTGTTTAGTGGTCAAAATTGTACAACATGGCGGCAGCCAGGGGGATCACCTTTGCCTGGTGAACGGGATACCGGTTTATCGACCTAAGCCCCTCTACCTCGTTGAGTGGAACATACGTCGGGGCGCGTGCAACGTCGGCGAAGCGGCCGTATGGGTGGCTTTCCCGCACGGCACTCGAATTTTCCTCCTCACGGGATCCGGTCTCTGCGAGTAGCGGCGCGACGGCACGTGGAACACAAACGGCAGATCTGGCAACAAGCTTCCAAGGACGCCAGCTGCCGGCAAAACACGGAGCGACGGCCACGCGTTCCGGTGATTCCTCTAAAAGTGGCTCACATTGTACGGGCGTGTATTTTTGAACAAAAAGCATATTTTTACGACCTCAGTGGTTATTGGTGAGTGTTTGTTCCTGGCGGAGTGTGGAGATTTTTGAGGATTATTCCAAATCGGGCGCATTTGAACCCCCAAATATAATACACCGCCTTTTCTAACAGTATACGTTAAAATTGTTTTGCGTTCTCCTCGGTCAGAAGTCTCGCGTCATTCCCGGTGAGTTTTTTGGGCCCAGAATTATTACATTTCATATTTAAGTAAATATTTAATCATACTATATATTTAGCTTTATTACTCGCAAATCTTGTTATTTGCATGTAGGTATTCTAATACACATTTCCTTTTAAACTTCTTCACTTTTAATTTCTTATGTTTAAATACTTATCTATTGTGTTCTGTATGTGTGTTTATACAGCAACAACGGGCGACTTGTCTCTCAGGCTTCGGCTGTAGATGAGCAATTCAGCCAAGTGTAGTACAACAGCGGTAATGATACACGACCGCACGCCGGTCGTGTATCATGACCCGGATAATCAATCCGGGTCTATTTATTTCGATATTTTTTTGTCATAAATGTTTACTTGTTTATTTTCTGAATTAAGAGAATGCGACAGGCACAGATACCAGCCTCTTATGGTGAATTCCACTCGTAGATCCGGAGCGATTAAGAGCGCTTGAACAGGCCTAACCTTACATCTGCCTTCGGCTTTTCTGTCGTTCTTTTTGTCCTTCTTCCTCTCACGATCACAGATGTCAGCGCTTACGATTTACCACGCTCCACAGTCCCGGCTTTGTATCCCTGATCTACGCGAGGTAGAAGCGTTCGAGCCGTCACAATCCCGCGTAAACAACCGACGCACCCGAACAGATCCAACTCGACGACCCGACCGTGGCGGCGTGGCCCCACCGGCCCGCCGACCCCGCCAACCTCGCCGCGCATGCGCACTGCCGAGAAATGACGTAGAGCGCTCTGTACTTCCGGAGAGATCTGTGAAGTCCCGCAGAGCAAGTTCAGCGGGGTTTGGGGCGCGCCGTGGGCGGGCGCTGCTAGTATGTGTACTAGAACTAGGGGTGTCGCGAACCGGCCGAGGTTCGAGTTCGACCAGGTTCGACTTTTCGAACTTTTAGTGGAAAATTCGACGAACCTTGTATTGAGGTTCGACTCGTGTGCGCATGCGCGACAGGCTGGCCAGTTGGCTTCGGATTGGATGGTGATGGCTAAGGGACGAATTAAGGGCAGCGTTGATTAGTTATTTCAGTTAATACAGTACAAAAACAAATAAGTTATTAACTTCTTCAGTGATTAGATTTGGCTTCTTTTAATTGCAACTGTTTATAAAATAAAATAACCATTTTCATAAAAATAAGTTCGCCAAACTTAGACATGCTTCTATCAAGGTCTGGCCACACTGTCCAGCAAAGTCGAACCGGTCCGAATTTGGTGGAAAGTCTCGAAGGTTCGTCGAACCGGTTCGACCCCGAAAGTTCGACCTAAAAATCTGGTTCGACAAAGTTCGCGACACCCCTAGATCCTGAACTGGGCAGTCGTGTCGTCCGCGCCGAGAAGCAACGGAGGGGGAGGTCGGCGCAGCGATGACGGCGCGCAAGGACGGCAGGGGGCGCTGCGGGTACCAGGCGTGCTCCTTTCCGCTCGGATTGGCCGTGTTGTCGTACTGCTTGTGATTGCGTGGTTCGCGTCGTCGCTCTGTTTTGCTGCAGTGTTTTATTTTTTAATGGTTGAGTGAAATGGATTGCAATCGTTGCCGTTCAGTGGCATCCAGACAACGCATGCAATGACTGAGGGACGGCGGGACAAGAGAGACAGGACGTGTTTTGTGCCGGGCCAGTGATTTCCCTACATCCCCCCCCCTCATTGTTTTTCCGAAGGCACCCCCTTAATTTGCAACGACTCTATATTCTCAATACTCCCCCCCCCCTAGAATTTCGACACCCCCTCTAATTTCAATTTCTGGGGAACCCCTGTGCCGGAGTGCAACAGTGGCTACCGGTCCCGCAGAGAAGCCCGTTCCTTTTCGTACCCCTCTCGAGTTCAATTGGCGTGAGACGTTCCCGCAACATTAAAAGGAGTGACAGGGAGACTCTGCTTCATGTAATGCAGGCAATCATGACAGTCGTGCTCTACATTTTTTTTCTCGGACTTTCCACACTTGGTAAAGTATCTGCTAAATCGGTTTTATAGACCCTGGCTTCGACACACCGAAGGGTCTTGTGCACTGACTGCATTAGAAAGGCTTGGAGAAGTGACTGTGAAATTGTGACGTTGAAGGTTTTGGGCCTCACATCAGCAAAGTATCTTTTTCTTTTTCTAAAGGCTTTTAAAAGATGAGGGCTGGCCCAGCACTCCGTCTCTTCAATGAGGAGGTGCTAAGAGGCCTCTTTTTTACAAGGAAAATTGAACGGTCTTGTGGCCCAGCGCAAGTGAGCTGAGTCAATTATGCTGAAGATATCGAAGCTTATCAAGATCATGACCTCACGCTGGAGAATGTAGCCGTACAGGACCGCCATAGGCGCCGATCTACGGGGGCGCTCAGACACTGTCTGATACGTACCTGCCATCCATGCGCTTTCTCGATTGAGGGAAAGTATGAAACGAAACCAACCATTTCTGCTCTCCCAAATCGTAAATAACAAAGCAATTCATTACAGTTCGCGCGCTTGAACCACGGAATACACTCAGTCACAACCACAGTGATAGCTGGGCTGATAGCGTCACGAAATGCGTGCCATTTGTTTCGTTGGATGCATAGACCGAATGAGCATGCGTTATCCAGGGGATTGACACGTTCGGGACCCCCTCAAGTCATCGACACCGCCACTGACGCCCCGCCTTCGTTGTCTTCCGGCGCAAGGGGAGTCCCACTGAGGTGGCGTCGAACAAGCTATCACCGGTTTTTCTGACGAAACCAAAGGATCCCAGCAAAGTTCTTTGCTGCGGAAAAAGCTAATTCGGGTCTATAATGCAGGCGATAAAATTTCGTCCTCACGTATATTCTATCGAAGTAAATGAGAAAACGCGCTAATGTCGTGTTCGCGCTTAGCAGTGTCGCGATGTGTACTGTGGCGTCTTGCCCGAAGATGCACGTCTCGGGCAAAGCGTTTGGCAAAGAAGTGCGATAAATAATATGTGAAACAGCAGAATTAAGAGTACCGTAAAGAGTTAGCTAGTCAGACAATACGAAAGAATCGAGACCCGTGCGGAACACCAGGTCAGCCAAGCGCTACCGCTGCCTGCGCTCCGTATACTCCGGCAGCACGCCTGCTACACGTTGCGCGCTCTCGCGGCCGCCGATCCGGTCATCGCTGAAAAGAGCCCTCCCTCCGCCCGCGCTCGCGACACTGCCCAGTATTCTGGTACACCATACTGCTAGAGATCTGCTAGCGGAAGATGGCCAGCTCGAGCCAGATCTGCGAGCGGAATATGCGCGCTTCAAATGGAGCGCTTTTGGAGCGCTCGAGATCTGCGAGCGGAATTCACCATTAGTCATAAAGTTTCCAGACCTTTGCTTCAGAGTCACTGAATAGCTTTCCTGTTCAGTGATTCCTATTCAGCTTCCTATTTAGGCACAGTATTCAGTGACCTTGCAATGGGGCATATAAGGCTGCACATAGCTTCTCAGACAGGACGCATAAAGCAATTAGTACGGACGTTCTCCATGTTGCGATATGCACTGTGTAAGTTGTCATATTGTTTTTTAACTTTGGCGTTGGAAAACCTAGCCGCGTCCAGCGTCGCTCTATCTGCGTTATTACGTGATACGACCTGCCGGAGTAACTCGGATCTATTTGGGTAAGGTTTGGAACGCTTTCCACGGTGTTCGCCTCATACATGATGACGGGAGAGTCCCCGGGTACGCCTCCGTGAGAATGTGCTCCTAAGAATGGCCGTCCACCTAAGCCTAATATTCATTAAACTGAACTTTGAGGATTGTTGGTGCCTGTAACAATTATATAACTGAACAAGATTGAAAACATTATCGTCATTTTACTCACAACCTTTTTTTTCACTCAAATAAATTTTACAGGCACTCTCAATTTGAAATATAGGCTTGATGAATACTAAATTTAGGTCGCAATCGTTTCATAGACAATTTTTCTTTTTTTCTTTTGTGCCTTTTGATTAGACTTGTTGCCCGTTACTTCAAAACTGTAAGGGGTTGCAATTAAAAATTGCCGAGTCTCAAATGTAATGGATTACCTTTACAACTTACTTTCACTGAAAAGTAACGGATTACTTTACTCGTTACGTTACCAATAACATACCTTTGCCGTTACCTTTACCAACCAAAGTAGAAACAATTTTGATGTTTTCTAAAATGATCTGCAACACTACTTTTCATTGCTCCTGCAATCACACCCACCATCCCGCTAGCTTACGCCGACCGGACATGATCCCTTGTATTCTGCAGACAAAGCTAGCGGTGCGCATGCTCAGTAGCAGCGTCTACCTCCGCTACGATATTCGGAGGTAAGGAACCGATCCACGAAAGCTCCCGTTTGAAAAGGGCCATTCAAGCGTGAGCGCAACGTCTCAAAGCTGCGGTCTCGTACCCGTATGGAAATCTTATATCTGGGGCATAATTGGCCATATCAAACATTATATGATTATATACGGCTTATATACAGCCTTATCAGGAGTATATACAGCCTTATCTGGCATATATACAGCTTTATCTGGCGTATATGATAGCCTTATCTGGCGAATATAAAGCCTTATCTGGAATATATACAGCCTAATCTGGCGTATATACAGCCTTATCTGGCATACATACAGCCTTAATTGAGGTATATACTTCGTTATCTGGCGTATATACAGCTTTATCTGGCGGCCGGTTTTCAATATAAAAAAAGTAACAAAAAAGTGCTTTGTTAGCTAACTGTGAATGACTCATTGTTCGCGAGCTAAATATTAGCATAAATAATCCCAAACTTCAGCTTTGGCAAGCTTAAGTTTGGGATTATTTGTGCTAATTTTCACAGGGATTTCAATGTAGCTTAATTATTTCGAAGTGTTAACATTATCGCCCGAATAGCCGATTTGCTAAATCCCCCAAGCGCCTCGGCCCGTACTCGAGGAATCATGGGGACGGTGTTTCTTCAGCTGCCTAGTGATCGGAAATTTCGCCCAATTTATGGTTACACTGTTGTGAGTGTAATTCAGAGTCACCCTCAACAAGTGTACAGAACCCAAGTACCTGTCATATGACTTAAAATTTCCTGCCAATGCCAGTACTGTACATTCTGCTCCAACCTTCAACCTGGATGAGTTGCAGGCATATCTCTTACATTATTATCATTCTCGTACAGCTTCAAAGACGCTGATATTAAGTTAGAAACGATAAAAATGCTATAAGCAGCTCCACTGAATCCGAGCTAAATCCCGGTTTTGGTTATTGTGATTTCTTGGCTTTTAAGTAATTGCCTGCTAAAACAACAATCACGAGAATGATAATATTGTAAGAGATTTCTGCGGCTCAGCCAGGTTGGAAGGTGGATCGCATGCACAGTATCATAAACGCTGCCATTGACGAGAAATTGTAAAAGTGATATGACAGGTCCTTGAGCCTTATGGTGCGCTTGTTCAGGGTGACTACGAATTACACTCGAAACTGTGTAACCATGGGATTGGTCAAAATTAGCGATCACTAGGGCCAATTCCTCGAGTGCGGGCCGGGGCACTTGGGCGAATCGTAGACAATAAAAAGATATAAAGTGCTGATTTCAGGCTTGTGTCCTTTTGATATGCCTAGCCAGATCTGGGATTTCCATACCTCGCCAAGGATACCAGACTATATCTGGCAGAGCTATACCATATAAAGAGGTTATATGTGGCCAATTTTGATATGGCCATATCTGAAATCTCCAGATCTGGCCAGATATAAATTTTTTGTAAAGGGTGCCTGTAGCTTTGACACACTGTCAGCTTATGCATGAACGGAGTATAGATGCATGCAGTGCTAAAAAATGTATGGGCGCAGGCGCTCATTTCTGAGCTTCGGTCGAGCGGGTGGTCGCACATTCATATGGCTCCTGTTTCTGTATTATGTTCATATTTGTAAAAACGGTGAACTGTAATTAAAGTAATTCATAACCAATATTTGGTAGCGAAATTACATTACAAATTACTGCCGCAAAAAGTAACGTGGAAATTACAAAATTAGTTGAAAAAGAAATTCCGAGGACACCTAAGCACTTCTTATGAGTTGTGAATGCGAAAACATGTATGTCGTTGTTCCGCTCCCTTAGTTCGTCTGCGGCGTAGTGGCGTGGACGGCCACGTTTCGCAACTGCAGAGGTAGCGGCCGACGGCCGAGCGCGCGCTCTCGTGAGATGGCCGCGCCGCGCTGGGCTCGACCGTACAGCCTCTCCGGAGTTTGCCCGAGCGGGCTGTAGCCTGTGCGGCCGTGCCCGCGCCACCGCACCTCTTACCGGCGGCCGGGCATCTGCGTGCGCTGCTCCGCCATGGAGAGGGCTTCTCTGGTGGCGTTTGTTGGAACTACGCCGCGCGAGAGCCAATGGGAGCCTCGTTCCTTGATGACGCGCGCCAGCCGATGGAAGCCTATCCATCAAATTTCTGCTACAGACGACAGGCTTCGCTCCATTGGGACAGGGGAAGGTGCCGTTTAGCGCGGCTTCAACACGTGATGACGTCGGTTCGCTCCATGGGACAGTTAGTGCTTTCGCATTAAAAGTAACGAATTACAAGTAATCCGTTACTTGAAACAGATTACTTCCCAAGTCTGCTTTTGATTCATGTAACGTCATGTGCCCACACTTTCGCATTTTATCAACACCGCTAGCCTCGGATGCTCACGGAAATTCAGCCTTTTGCGATGTGCAGTTCAGTTATACGGGTCGAGAAACCGGGTTTCATTTTCTGGATCTAACCCGGTAGATTGCCTATCACTTCGAACGCTACAAATTTGTATTTTTTCCTATTTTTAAGGTATTTCATTAAAACGCGTTGAGCAACAATGACGCTCAAGGCCCGGATCGAAAATGGCATCGTCTATTCTCCGTACCCTTCGGAACCCGTGCCGGAAATGACGATTTACCAGGTGGTGAAACAGCGCCTCGAGCAATATGGCTGCGGAACTGCTCTGGTAAGCTTGACAACACACGTTGAATTTAACAGTGTTTTCGGATATATTTGTGTCGATAAAATACATGTTACATTGATGCAGAATTAACTAATGCATGGCTTGCACTGACGTCACATCCACGTCCATTATGGTGGCCTTACCAATAAGGTAAGGCCACCTCCTGGAACCTGCTGGAACCTTCTGGAACCTTCTGGAATATGCATCTTGCACCATCGAGTTTGTTTATCTCGGCAAGAGCAAATATGTTTGATCGAGAATGACCACCAGCACGGGGCAATGACTGTCACTTGTCGTTCGTTTTTACATACGTGCTGCGGAACAGAGCGCTGGGGGCTTTGAAATATAGAGCGAAGTTAAACATCGTTCATTGATAAAGAAAAATGCTGTAACTAAAAGCAACTTACACTTCTTGACAATGGTATAAGTAAAGGTACATACTATTCGGTACGTCCCAAATAACAAAAGCGATCCATTGTATTCTCCGGCGAAGAGACAACATGCACGCGTTCTCCCATAGGGATGCACAGGAGCACCGCAAAAGTAGACTGGTTGCAGTCTGCTTGAACTTGCGCCCCGGAAGTCGCCTAGACACTAGCACCAGTTGAACCTCCAGCTACATTATAACTCTATGTGCACGACCGTGGCACTTCTCCGAACTCGGAATGAACTAGATCAGAACTCTCTGAACGAATCGAACAGACCTAATGTCCAGTCGATGGAACTGATATCAGATTTTACCGTGTGACAGGGGTGGAACTATGGCGCCTGGAACGCGTGTCCGGCTGCTGTGTTTACCACGTCCAAAAAACTGGACTCTCCGTTTCCGCCTGATGACGTCATACAAGTGCCATGCTGTCGCCAGCCGCGATCCTGGCGGTGTCCGAGCAGCGGTGGTGGGCGTGGCAGTCGCCTGTTCTGCTGCAGGTCGCCCCTGGTGTGGCAGTTTACTGAAACTTCGGCAGCCAGAAGTTGGGACGCCTCGACGACAGCGACAATCGCGTTCGCTCGTGCTTTTCGCCAGCATTTCTACGACCAACCGCCAGGATCGCGACATCCGACAGCCTGACACGCCGGCGTCTGTGACGTCATTTGTTACCACTTCGGGACCCCATTTAATGTATGAGCAGCATAGGACGCTGAACACATGGGTTGGGAACAAGCTTCAGGCACCATAAAACAGTGGAAGCTGGGAGAGTTGGGCGAGTTTGCCAGTTGCCAAACTCGTGCGCCGAAAACCAAATGCGCGTGTTCGCGACGCGTCGCGTGTTCACGACACATCGCACACACACACACACACACACACACACACACACACACACACACACACACACACACACACACACACACACACACACACACACACACACACACACACACACACACACACACACACACACACGCACACACGACACACGCGCGCACACACACGCACACGCACACAAACAAACAAAAGGACAGAGAGCATGGGCCATTAAAGAAACCTAGAACAAAATTATATATATTTTTTTTCTAAGCAACTTTTAAGGCTTGAGGTGACTGGTGTCCCGGGTGCCCCGATGTCGCGCTCCTCGAAGCTTTTACTGAGCCTTTGCAGTGGCGCCTTTAGTTTTTGTCACCATAAAACAAACACGCTGTAATAGCCCGTCATTTAATTTCGTTTTTTTTATGCATTTAATTGCATGCTGGCCTCCACTTCTTTGGGGTGTAATGTCTTAGACAACAAAACAACCAGAAAGAATAGCTCTTTAGTTCATTGGCGTAGTAAGCTGGAAGTAAGCGCCGACGTGAATTCTTGCTATACAAAGACGTGAAATGCGTTTATTGGTTTAATTACACTAGAGCTTTCGCTACGCCACTGCCGTTCATTTATGCAACACTGCGCGGCGGTCGTCACCGGCGCGAATGTTAAAACTGACGCCGCTCCTCTACCCGCAAAAACAAAGGTGGCAACATTTTTCTGGCACAGAACGTTTTCCACTCGCTCTTCTCTGTGGGGACGCAGCGACGAAAAGTAGATTTGCGCTGGATCACGACCGCTAACTCTCTGTAATCGAACACCACTGATACTCTCCGAGGGTTCGATGTGCGCCGAACTTGTAACCCCTCCCAACAACTCCTGCGAAAAACTGGAGAAAATGAATTTACAGCTTTTTTGAAGGAAAGCCCTAATCCCAGAAATGTGTCCGTCCGTAAGTCTGTTTACGCACTAGATTTAGCGGAGAATTTAACGACACGTGACGTCAGGTCTGGTGACGTCAACTTTCTTTCTGAATTTAGTGGCGAAATGTCACGGACGTGACCTGGTGTCAGATAGCGCGACGTCATATCACGTGACGCCAATTTTCCTACTAAATCTGGCCGTAAACTTGAGTTCACATTGTAAGCTGATACCATGGCGTCATGGGACGTCTCGGGGGCCAGCATAATCACCCCATAGAGTCCAGCCTTAACGATGACGTCATGCGCATGTCTTGTCTTCTAGACGGTATTGCCATACAAGGGTGTCGCGGATGAAACATAAATAGAAAGCATATTCCAGGTCTGGGACGACGAAGACATCACCTTTGCAGAACTCCTCAAGATGTGTCAGCGATATGCCGCTGGGTTCCAGGGACACGGCGTTAAGAAAGGCGAGAAGGTCCTGGTGCATTTGGACAACTCCCTGGAAAACCTGATTGCCATGTACAGCCGTCATGTTTGCCGGGGGAGTTGCTGTATCATCCGATCCGATCTTGTCAAACGGTGAGGAGAAAATGTGATTGTGACGTTCGCGAAAAAATATTTTGTAGAAACGTAAACTTTGTTGCTTTGACCCTCGTACTCTCAATCTAAAAATTAAGAGGCGAACGCGAGATTTTGACAGTTGTGACATTGTGAATCCGCAGACAGGAATGTGACATTCGTGTCTGCGGATTGTGCCCCGTACGCGTTTTTCACTAAGTCAAGAATTTCGGTCTTCTCAGATTGCTTTTCTGTGCACTCCAAAAAGTGCTTACGGCTTTCGAACTTTCACCAGATTCGTGCGAGCGACTTGTGCATTCAAGATACACTAGAACACATAGCAGCGCGTGTCATGTTGGCAGGGGAGAGTTCGTGCGTGGCATATGTATATGCCCGTTCTGGAAAAAGGAAGCCTAGGTTTCAGAAGTTGTAAAAGAAATACGTCAACGTTGTGAAGATCCAGTCTTACTCTGCGGCGATTGGAATGCTCATCACAGCCTTTGGGGAGCAAGCCCAGATGATAGCCGTGGTTGGGCTTTTGCAATATGTTATGAAAAGTGCGACCTTGCTGTTGCAAATGATGACACTCCGAAATGTTAAGACCTCTTGGTAGGGATAGAGCCTCGATATCACTGCTCATGCACAGGTTTATGCGTAGGCTGAACGACACACCCCGATACGATGGAGAGCAATCTCTATCCGATATTTCTTGATCTAATAGATTCCGTGGAACTAAACAGCGCATCAGCTGCGTTACCCATCGGAATTCGTTTAGAACACGCATGGAAACATCTTCAGAACCTACACTACAAGCAATCTTTGTTAGCGCAGATCAAGGTACCATCAAGATAAAGCTCCCAGTTCACTATCTAGGGCCTGCCCTCACGTTACTCAATCTTCAGGCAGCTATATATATATGGATAAGCCTATATGATATATATATATATTTACAGAAAGTAATTGCAGCATTAAAAAAAATATATACATATAAAATATTTCAACGAAATCAATTGAGCAACAACACGTTATGATAAAAACAAACGTAACCCAAGCACTGGGACGACAACTATGTCACAGTGTTGTACACGTTCCTCGAAATAAGAACGAAAGCTCGTTCATCGTTTCTTTTGATTTCTGGAACGCGTTCGCGTTACATGTGAAAAAAGGAGCTCGTTCCCGTTACAGTTTAAAAAAATGAAACATTTCGTTACATATACGTTACTTTTGTATTTTAATGATTACCCTCTTCAATTAAATCAAACAAAGTTGTTTTTGTTGTTTTTATCTATCCCATCAAATGGCAGCAGACGAATTTGAATGCCATGATGGAAGGACACCGGGAAAAGAAAACATGCGGAAACAAGGTTTTATTTCTTATTATATTCATCTTTAAAAACTTCAGCTTTGGGCCAAATTCATTTTCTGCTGAGCGATTCAGAGAGTCAAATTTACTGTTATCCTGCATTTTTACAACAACCTCACACGTTTCAATCTAACGAAGTCCTTGTCAAGCTAAAAAACTTGTTTCTTGATGTTTATGTCCGCAAGACGAGCAAGTGAAGAAAGGATAGATCTTTTGCAAGGCCAGTCTTAAAACTGCCAGTCCTTCGTGAAGGTTGGATTCGTTGTTCAGTTTTAAGGGGAGGGAGGGGGGATCATGGAAAGAAGGAATGAAGGTTAATTTTTCTGTATATTTTAAGAGATCAGTGTTCGGGATACAAGGTTGCGTTCGATGTCTGGTAACCTGTTTTTCTGTTATAACTGTAGGCCTCTTTGTGGAAGTCTAGTGATGGCTGTAGTCGTCCTTAGATTTCTGGGTGTATGAGGATTCGTAGAAGCAAAGAAAGTAGCTGAGTTTGAAACGTCCCTCTTTCTGTGTATTTTCCTTCGACTAAAAGTTTTGGTTTTTGTACCGCAGTCTCGGACACACAAAAAAATGTATCAATGTTCATTAGCTCCTCTGCACCCAACTGTTACCAAGCGAGAACCCCACAAAATAAGCCCTAAGTAACAAAAAAGTTAACGAGACCCTGCTCTTCGTAACGATAATTTTTATACATCTAAAAATTTTCCTTTTAGAAAAAAATTAAAAATTACCCCACTTGACAAAAAAAAAAAGGAACGCAGTTCCCTTTTCCATTTCAGTAAAAATGTAACTAGTTCCCGTTCCAGTTCCACCAATGCAAAATATAACGGCGACGTTCCTTCGATCCTCCTAAAAAAATAACGCGTTCCAGGAGCGCCGTTTCTTGGAACGCCGTTCCGTACAACACTGCATGTCAGCGGATACAAACAAATCTAGCACCCAAATTTGAGAATCCTTGATGTTTTTTATGGTCAAGCGCGATCTCCACCTATCACACGCATCGATGGCGTTTCGTCTGGGCACAAGTCTAAAAGAAGCTGGACAACGATTTGCAGACCAGTTTTGTTTTATCGAAAACCAGACAGTCAAGATGTATGACTCTGTGACCACCTCGTCCCCATAGACGCTGCCTTCAACATCAAAGCTCTAATATCAACTTTAAGGGAAAAAAAGAAAACGCAGATGTTGCAAAACGCACCAAATGGACGTCCTCAAGAGCTGCTTTGGCTTTTGAACTATATATGGGACAGAGCTGATATACCAGAAGCTTGGAAAGCAGCTTGGGTTATTTTAATCTACAAGCCAGGTAGACCACGCGACGCACCGGCCATTGTGATACCGACCCATTTTACTTACTTCTTGTGTAACGGCGCGTATGCAAAGAATGATACATGCTCGCCTCACTTGGTGGCTTGAAATGGATCCCTTATTACCACACGAGATGAAGGAGGGGTTCAGGCGTGGGCTTTATTTTCAAGACAGCATTGTAGACCTGCTTAGTGTAATTGAACAAAGTCACCAATACAAAACATCGACATTAGCAGTATTGTTCGGTGTTACAAATGTCTATGAGAACGTTAATCCAGCCGTTGTTTTGAAAAGATTCCGTATCACGGGAAATGTCCAGGCGTTTCTACAAAGCATCCTCACCAACCAAATGGTTTGAGCTCCACATGGTTCTTCCCTCATTACTTCTCGCAATGAGTGCTCCAGGTTTACCACAGGAAAGCGTTTTTTCGCCAATCCTTTTAAACATAGTTCTGGCCAGATTACCGACATCTCTCCCCAAGTACACTTTCTGCATCAATATATCAATGTGTGCAGATGGAATTTTCATTTGTGTTTCAGCGCATCGGCATCATGGTCTTCAAAAGGCCGCCCAAGCAGCCATTACGGAAGCAAGCAATTTTTACATGATTTTGGTCAACAGATCGCACCGGAGAAAACCGCGTTCATGCTTTTTGTGGGAAGGGCCGGAGAGGCACAAAATATCTTTGCGCCGTGCACGCCAGCACAAATTCATGAGAATCACATTGAACTCCTGCCTCAAATGGCATGCGCAACCCATGGTATAATAAAAGCCACACTCAATGTAAGGATGCAATACGCAGAGTGGCGGGGCAATCGTGGGGAAACTCGCCAAGCTCTATGGAACGAATTCATTCAGACCTTATTGTCAGCCGCATCTTATACTCATCGCCTTTCATTAGATCATCGCCAACTGACTCTAAGAGCTCTGGAACGCATACATTAAATTTTTTTCACGTACTTGCCTAGGAGTATTAAGGTCAACGAATCAACGAAGAACGAAGAAGCTCGGGCTCTGACTTTACGTCTCATGGCTATCGAACACCTTCTTTCTCAACAGATTCGTTTGTCGACCACGCCTGCAGGAAGGAACCTCGTACAACGATTTCAAACAAGGCTACACTCGCGTTTTTTTATCTCTACGCAAACTTTTTATTACCTTGGATGGACACCAGAACTAGTGCACGACCATAATAGCTCCCAATCAACTCTTCCCCGGAATTTCTGCTGTTCGAAATGTAATTGCCGCATTCCCTGTGTACACAACAAATTCAGGGACAACTCAACTGTCAGAGCTAAAAGCAAGTGAATACATTTTGAAGACGTACACTAACCACCTGTAGGTGTACACGGGCGGGTCACTAGGTCGAAGTTGAAGAAGTAGTACTTTCGCCTTCAATGTACCAACTTTACAGCTCGAATTGAGCGGTGGACTAGATGAGATGGTACCATCAACAACAGCTGAAATGCATACGATTCTAAAAGCCCATTATATTTTGAGTGACCCACCAACAGCTTAACGCCTCCTTCGTGGTGCACTTATCAATAAGTGAATTAGTAGTATGATAAACAAACGGACTCACCAGGCTGTGCTTGTACTAACGGAATTTCGTGGCGCAATTCAACAGCTCCAAAACCTCTAGAAATGTCACAAGAAGCCATGGCAGCCCAATCAGTTACGAAATCAATAGATGCAGGCGGTTTCGTAGTTGCCTTTCTGTGGATACCAGCGCATGTCGGATTACAAGGAAATACAAAGGCAGACAAGCTTGATTCTAGCGCACACAATCTGTCCGTTAGCATCAACGCCCAAGACGACCCTATGAAATGTTACAACTTTATAAATGACCACATAGGTGATTTATCCAGAGCTCACTCTTCTTCTCTCCAGCCGTGATTAACAGGAAGACTTCGACGAGCAGATGCCATACCCATCCTTCGTCTACGTACAGGAAGTGCATGTAAGGAAAATTACTCCACCGTTGGAAGGAACGTCATACAGACACCTGTTACGCATCTGGAGGTACCGAAGATATTAATCATATCCTAGAAGACTGCCAGAACTTCGAGAAAGAAAGAAAAGATCTAGCATCGGAGTTAAAATGACATCACTTCGTCGTTGCAGACATAACAAAAATGAATTTCCCAACTTGTATTTGTGCTGCAGAGGGAGTCACTTCAAACAATACTCTTGAACTTCCTCCAAACCACTGGACTACAAAATCAGCTTTAACAAACACAGCAAGTTCTGAAAGGGACGAACATAACGAAGTATTTTTGTGAATAACTCTATACCCCTAACCTTTTTTTCTTTATCCTTCGCTCTCTATACGCTTTTCGTCTTTTTTAAAATTTTATTGTCTCTTCTTGGTGCAAGTAATGTCATCATACTAGCTAGACTAACCCACTTTGAATTTCTTTTAAAAGAATTAATTCCTCTCTCTTTCTCTCTCTTCTTTACCGCCACCACTAGCACATTTTTTCATATGTTCATTTTGGAAAAGAGACGGCATTGATTTTTTATGGTCTCAAAACATTTCAAGGTGCAATGCAACAATGTTCTACTTTTATTAAATACCGCTTAGAATTAATCCTTGACATTCATGACCCACTAAACACTGCTTTTCTATTCTTTATGCAAAGGCAATCGCAAATATATATATATATATATATATATATATATATATATATATATATATATATTCGAGAAAAACGAGACACACAAGAAATGACGAGAAAGACAATAGTGACCAGGATCAAAGAAACACACAGACAGCACCCTGTCTGTGTTTCTTCTTCCTGTCTTACGTCTTTTTGGCGCTGTTCCCACCAAACAGTATGTGCCACCAACTAGCCCAACTACATGCCATTGTTGCAGCGTACACCCCCCTCAACTCGCTGCCAGAACAAGCGGCGACGTGATCTAGTGCCAATTATATGCCACCTATGTATGTTCATCACAGACACGCGCTAGGATCAGAGTACCACAGGGCTCGCGCTGAGTTCCACACATTGCTAAGGTTCGGTTATTTTCGTTATCGTGGCGATAGGGCACGGCCACATACCCGAAGGCATATCGAGGCATTGTTTGTCAAGAGCCCGAATGCGAATGCTCACGCAGTGCTTGTGTCCACTCTGTATGAGCCGCGTTTAAAGGGGTACGGACACGAAACGACGTGGCCGCGATCTCTTTACCCCTCGGCTCAAAATCGGCCAGCGAGAAGCGCGATGCGTATCGCGCTCGTGAAGTCAAGGGCCTCTGCAAGGCCAAGGGTACTGTAGTTGCGAGCGTTGTCGCTTGGTGGCGTCAACGCGTGACAGTTTCGCCTAGTAGTAATATCCGAGGAGTGATAGGGCCTATGGCCTATACATAGCTTGCCTGGAACGTCATTCGCGGCCATGCCGGTATTTTATACGCCACGAGTGTTCGATTCACCGTGTTAGTTTCACAGCGCAGCTCGAGGGAACCAGTAACTGGAAAGAACCCTCAGTACACTGCAATGGCGACACCTGCAAGCTTTGTACATACGGTATTCATTGGGTGTCATACTTGAGCGCGTTACTCACAGCGCATCCCAGGGAGGAGGGAGGGGGTATGTTTGGTTTGGCAGAGGCACGGTGGGCAGAGGTCACCGCATTCTTGGATCAAGCTCCTACCTAACGTCTGCAAAGAACGCCGATCTTAAAGGTGTGAGGTTTCACACATGCAACGTTGTAAACGCGGCAGCGTTCTTCGCCAAGTCACATTCAGAACTAAGTAACTCCACAAGCGAGCCATACCGCTCCAAACTGGCGCTGCTTCTTAGAGGCCGGATGACTTGGCGGCATTCCAACGGAGCTTCACTAGACCACCGTCAGACGCTATATTCTTAAAATCTATGAATTTGTTTCAAAACTAGTTTTTTTTATTTTCTGGCAGTTCAAAAACACTAGTGTAGACGAGTGTTTTGGGCTGCCGCCACAGCATAGACCGCACCTAAGCAAAGAGTACACAATTTGGTTTCCGTACCCTCTAACGGAGCCGTGCGACGACATTTGGTAGAAATGTTTCTCACTTTCTACATGTATCTGACACTAGTGGTACCCAGTATTGCTGGCATCGTCAACAATGCGGTCCCCAGGATTTCGCCATGGAGCTTTGCCATCCCCGCGGTGAACATTTTTAAATGCGGCTCATACGGTGGACACGACCACCGCAGCATATTATCAATCATTTGTTTATCTTACTTTATTCGTTTCAGATGATATCCTTTACAGGATTCAAGACAGCAACGCCGCCCACATCCTCACCACAGTCAGTGAAGCTAAACGATTCAGCGACTTCCGTAACAAGCTGGACGTAAAGGTAGCCACACACTAGCCACTCCAGATGCCTAAAAGGGTCTCACCGTCACTTGGCACATGGTGAAGGCTATGGTTCCAGTGAGCCAATCAGAGTGCCAGAGGGAGACACATGACCCTACTCTATCTAACCAGTTGCTGCCGAAGCCACGGAGAGAGAAAAACCGCCCTGTTCAAATTTTGAGTAACGGGCTAACCTCTGAGGAGGACAAAAGTGACGCCTCTCTCGCCCCTGTACGCTTGGGAAGGGCGGTCACGTGCGTCGCCTCCGTCGTTCTGATTGGCTCGAGGGCGCCGCGGCGTTTGCTCTTCGCCAAGTTACGGTGAAACGAAGTAATAGAGTCAAGATGTTTCGGTGGCGCCCTCTTAGTGGCTTGCATCCGTGACGTCATGACCATGAATTCGCCTCGCTGTGACGTTACGAGTTGTGAACCTGGTTATTTATCATCAGTTGCGACGACACTTTCGAAGATTTAATAATACAGTAGAAGTTAGGAGCCATCGCGTTCTTAAACCAACACCGCCGGAGCCGGGTCCTAAGGTGCTCTTTCGCCGATGGTTTCAAATCAAATCAAATCAAATCATTTATTTGCATCTGCAAGTACAGATGCCGGAGCTACGGACAAAAAAGCCAATCTTTGTGAGAAGCCGACCACAGGTTTGGTTCGCGCACATCATTAAAAACACTTGGTGCTGAAATTTCAACTAAAAAAAGCCGGGCAGAAACACGAATAGTGCATGAGGTTCGGCTCCTGCTGACCGCTAGTTACAGCGTTCCGCAGATAAATTTCAGCGGTCTGCACTTGACACCAAAGCGTTCGGCGAGAAACAACTATTAAAAACAAACTGATCCTCCACAAGATCGTGATGGTTTGTATCTCCCGACTGTCCCTTCTTTTCCTCCGCGGAGCAGCATTTCCATAGGTTGTGGTGACGTCAGAAAGACGCCGAGCTCTGATTGGCTCTGATGAAAGGACAGTGGGTAGATTTCAAAGCAAGCTGCCTTGAGGTCTACCCACTATCCTTCAACCAGAACCAATCAGAGCTCAGCGTTGTACTGACGTCACCAGAACCCCTGCAAAAGAAACAGACGAAATTGCGCTACGCATTGGATGCGCGCCGGGGAGAAATTTCTTCCCCGCGCGAACAATACCGCTTGAAATGACACGATGTGGCAATCGATGACACGCGCTCAACGCTTTCAGGGTTACTTCTCCGTAGGAACCGCCCCGGGTTTCGTCTCCGTGTTTGACTTCAAGACGCTGAGCGAAGACACCTTCCAGGAATTTCCCGTGGCCGACGTCAAGAACGAAGTCGTCACACTGTTGTACACATCGGGAACGACGGGTAGCCCGAAAGCCGTTGAACACACGCACTACAGCATCGTGGCCTCTTTACGTAGTCCCGGGTGAGTTCTAGAATTCATTTATGTGCGCTCGGAGGCGCGCTACAATTGATGGTATTTTTCTGGAATATACTGTCAGCCATTACGAACGCCAGAAACTAAAAAAAAAAAAAAACGCAAAACATTAGTTAGTAAATTAATTACCTAAAAGACCTACTAATTTACTTTTTAATGAGTGAAAACTAAAGATGTAATTTCAATTAGAAGCGTGATGAGCGTGATCGAAAACCTCTAAAATCAGTCAACATTAGAACAACGTCCAGAAAGCGCGGGGGCAGGCTAGAGGTACCACTCGTGAAGCAGGCGCAAGGCTGGCCATGCGAAAACGTGGTTGATATTCCTATAAATCGCCTTTTCGCATTGCTTGCCTTTTGCCTGCTCCACAAGGGGTAACTTTAGCGGTCGCACGTGCTTCTCACGTGCTTCAAGTCGTCCTAAAATTAATTTATTTAGGGGTTTTCGTTGATGCTCAGCAAGTTTCTGATCTGAACCTTATGTTTGTTTTATTTAACTAGAATGCCGATTAGTAAGCCTTAGGCCCTTATAGGTTGCTTATAGACCGCGATCTCACCAAGCGTTCGGCGCATGCGTGAAATCGCCATAACTTAAGTTCAGAAGAGCGTCTCGAGCTCTGCTCGCTCGGAGTTCCAGCAAGGTTCATGCATGTTCAGAAAAACTTAAGTTCCCTCGATGCATTGCGGCAGCGGTGGCGTAGTCAAACTGGCTGCGAGATCGGTTTATTAGTATGTCTTTGCTGTTCGTGACGTACGCCGTGGCTTGTTCCTGATAAGAGTTCATTGTTTTTTTCAGCCACCCTACGTTTAGGCATTTTTGAAAATATTCTTATAAAGACAGCGCGTCTGTACAGCACCAAATTCTCTCCAAGCGGTCAGGACAGCCCTCTTCCGAGAAAACGCATATGCGCATATCGCGCTGCTTTCGAGGGAGAGGGCTGCCGCCGACGCACCGAGATACCGGATTCGCCAAGACAGAAGAGACGGCTGTCTTCAGTGTTTCGAGGGCTGTCCACGACGTTAGATGGCGGCAGCCATCCCTCTCAATTCAAAGAGAAAATCACCGAGGCTGCGTACGTCCAGCCGTTCGTACCACGCAAAAGCTGTCAGCGCCAAGGCCACTGGATTTTCCGGAGTCAGATGTACAGTGTGCTCAACTGTTAAACATAACGCGGGAGCTGTGGCCGGAGAGACTGCATGCGTCATCTACCGGCTCACTCTGGCAGCTTATGCCGCTGTTGTTTTCTGGAGTTACACTCCCAGCTCCCAAACAATCAACAATGGGTGACTCGGCGATAAAAAAAAGTCGCTCTTCGATTTTGTTTTTTGTTGTTTAGAGAAGGGGTTTTCATCAGAGAAACTGCAAGATCACCGAGATATGGTTGCCCCACATGGCAAATACGCGTGCGAAGGTGTGACTAAACACAAGTGGCAAAAACAACACAACAAAACAAACAAGTAAATATTTAAAGCGTGGGTGATAAAGAAAGAAACGTGGAGGTCATGTGATAAATGTATCGAGGAGTGGCGACAATCGCAAGAGCTGCCTTAATCTCTGCCGCATCATTCATTTAATCGCATACTTCGTTTCCTTCCGTCAGACCAGCTCTAGAGAATATGCAATCATGTGTCGGCACCACCGCTAACCTGCATCGCGCTATATCGTTTTGACGACTGGATTGGTCCCGTTCCTCGTAGCATCCGCTGCGTCTGACGAGTGAAACGAAGTATAGACAGCCTGATATCCCGGCCACCGCTACGCGTTATGCTTAACAGTTGAGCACGCTGTGCTCTATAATTCGCTCGCATATGCCACGATCCGATACAGCAAATCAAGCAGAGCGCTAAAACTGCATCGTCGCTTTGTTGATTAGAGAGTTTAGGGAACCTTTTTTACACATCCTGCATACGGTACAATGGGCCCTCAGCTACGAAGTGCGCATGTGCGAGTCTTCTGCGAAAGCGCATGGGCAGTTCGTACCGGACGACGCATCGTACGGTATTGGATGCGCAAAACCAGTTCCCTAAAACGCTCTATTGTCTTCGTGCGCCTGCTGCAACCGACTAAACCAATACCGTACAGTGAATGCGCTGCGTTCTTGCGCTTCTTTCTGTGCGTGTGCGTTTTGCTGACTCACGATATCGTCCCGCTCTATCGGTAGCGAGTTTCGCTTCCTCCGCTTTCTCTTGAAACCGACGTCGCAAAGCCGTCGCTACGTCGCGAAGCTGACGCCGCACTCTTCGCTCGACACTAAAGGCCCAATACCAGGAGACATGGCCTGCACGTGACGTCATCGCCTGTGTATCTCCGACCTGCCCCAAGCGGCAAATACGCCGAAGTTCAACGAGAGAAGCCGCAAAGCTAGCAGATGAGCGTTCGTTTGGGCGTTACCGAGCTCCTGGGAGACTATGCGAGAAGACGCTGGTGTCATGGCGAAGATGCTCAGGCACGCTAGGTGGCTCTGCCTTGATCTACTATTTTGGTGACGCAGAAAGAGGGGTGAGGGGGGGGGGAGCGCAGGTTTTGTGTTTTTTGTGGTATTGGCGGAGCATGCATTCTAGCAGTGGCGTACCAACTTGTTTCTGAGTGGGGGGCAAACCAACCCCCCCCCCCGGGCCGGGGGGCGGTGCCCTTAGTATCCTTTGAAGCGCCGCCGGCTAGTGTTTGCCCTGCCCAGTGGCGGCTGTTTCAGGAGGCCAAAACACATGTCTTGCCCCTCCCCCCCCCCACACACACACTCGAGAACTGGGGGGGCAAGCGCCCCTTGCCCCCCCGGTTGGTACGCCCATGCACTCTAGTCGCGTTTCCAAGCTGCCAGGCTTTAAAGCGAGTCTGGCCACCGTGGATGGAAAGTGCTTTGTTTGGGGGCCTCTGGTAACCGTCAGGGCAAGCCGGAAGGTGCGTCAGCCCAGAGGCGGTACTTGCAGACTTCTATACGCTAACAAACCAACAACAGCAACAGCAAACAACAACAAACAATATACGGCGTGTAAAACCCCCATAACAAAATCTTTACTTTTTCTTACTTTTTTTAGAGGCAACAACAATTACTACGCATTAACGAACACTTATTCGCCATCATTCCTCGCCAAAATCTAGCGCCAGCGGTCCCAATCAGATGTCAAAGTTTCAGCACTATCCCTTATCTTATTGATAACTTAGAAGTGATTTTGATAATTTCACTGGCAAAATGGGGCGATTTATGCCCGTTTTCGGTAACTGGCGCCATTGAGCTCCAAGTATTCGAGATCTGTCGGCCGCCATTTCCCGCTGAAAATTTCGCAAAATCATGGATAACTGTTGAATAATATAACGGTTAGTGCTGAAACTTTTGCATCTGGTTCGGACCCCCTAGCGCTACAATGCACATTATACAACAAACAATATGCGCCAAGAACAAACAAACACCCAGTCTGCTCACACCAGGTGTCGGCATTGCGCGTGCGCAAAAGCGCAGATTCGCGTGGTATGAATCGTCCGCGCATGCGCAGCGCCGATAGCAGCGCCCCCGCGGTGTCGTGACGTGAATTAAGGGTCGAGGTGGTGCGTCGGTAGAGAAAACGTTGTTAAGTACATCGCGCGTACACTGTGACGTGTTGGTGTTGTAGTATCAATAGCAGTCTGACAGAGTTTTTTTGTTTTTTTTTTCTCTTCAAAATGTCAAGGTCTTCTCAAGTACCCAAATACCAGCGTGTTGTGGCTTCCTGCGTACCTATATCATCGACTTTTGCGTTTCGAACGTACCTGCATTGCAACACCTCTGGAGCAAAGACTGTCCTTTTATCGAGATCTGACGATGCAAACAAAATTGTGGATGCATTAAGAAAATACAAGGTATTTGACACGCCCATTATATTTCATATGCTAACAGGGTTGCGTGATATTTAATCACGCGATTTCTTAGACGCTAGTATCTCACCAGCAACTAGTGAGAAGTTTATAACTTAAAAAGAAACAACAAGAAAAGCCATTCTAAAACTTCAACCCCCCCCTCAAAAAAGAAAAAAGAAAAGAGGGGTTTAAATAAAGACTGAGTTGAATAATTTAAAATAGAAATAATGTTGGACAGACAAGGTCTGACGAAACTTAAGGAGATCTAAATTATTTTATGTTTAATATTTCACAAATGTGTACACAATTTTTGGCGACTTCCGGCTTTCACTCATCCGGGCACCGATCGTCGCCAAAAGGGTTTCCGGTTTCGGAATGAACCTGCTGTTTGTTGTGAGATTTCCACTTTGTGTAGAATAGTTTTTTAGGGTTGCCGTTTTTGTTGCCGTGCAAGGCGATATTCTGCTGAAACGCCGGGTATTGTGCTTACCGATGCACTTTACGCGGGAAGCCGTGAACCAAATCTCATGAGTAATTTTGTCCTGTTTTCCACTCGGTAAACATCGCTGCCGTCACCGTCGCTCATGAATGGTGATGTAATCATGTTTTGTTTGCAAAACGTAGCCATGTCGGTGAAACGTCGTTGACTTTCAAGTATGAAACGCGTGTCGAAGAGTCTTTCATTTTCGCAAGGGGACGTCGAGTCAGCCATGCCAAGAGGTTTTTATAAGCATAATAATTGCTTTAACATAATGCTATCAACCAATAACAACCTTGTATTTAATTTATTTATTATATTTTGTCTATTAATGCGTATAAATATTGCGTTCTTTAATGATAGGCTTAATTATAAGAAAAGTTCACTGTGTAAAAATTAATCCACAGTAATGAAACTCACACCAGCAATACGTTTTTATTTTAATGCATTATATTTTACAAATGTCCCTGGGCTTATAAACTAAGGGTGTTAGTACATTACTTTTAAGGGACTGGTTAACACCCCAAAATTCAAATTCTGGGCATCCTAGCAACCTTTTTAATGTATATTTTTTACAAGCAAGAAACACAACGTGCAGTTTTCACATGCACAGAAAAGGCATATACAGACGTAATGAATCACGCTCGACCAGAGTGTACTAGTTAAGGTACGAGTGGGACGAGCTACAGGCTCCGCTCATGCTTTCAGTTGCACCTCAGAATGTGGAAAGCGATCGCGGTGGAACCTAAAGCCACTGGATCCTGGGAAAGTAGCGCCATTGCCTTCCCTACCTGCTAGCCGGACACAAACATATACTAACATACACACGACGAAAAACTCGCAAGGCGATTGGCGAAAATGTCTACGTTACCATTGAAATCGCCATCTTGGTCCGTTGACCCCGTAAATGATGACGTCACAACATGGCGTCTGGGTCCAAACAAACCGTTGCTAGGGACGTTGCTATGGACTAATGCATGGAGACTCCACATGAGGCTAGATTTTTGCTTACAAGTAAGTAAATAATTTTTTGTAAGCAACCTAACTTCTTGATATCGAATTATGAAGATGTTCTTGTCGTCTCAGTGTCGTATCGCAACGATGAAAGCCATTTCTGAAGTCTTACACTCCGCTTTGCTTTGGTAGCAGACGACACGATAGACTGGCTGGCCTCTGTTGCAGCGGGCGTCTTCATTGAACTGCGTCGGTAAACGAGCGACAAAAACAAGTGCATCGCCATGGCCGTAGAGGCCTCCGCAATGTGCGTTTTTTTTCTGTGAAGAACCCAGCTTAGTTCAGAGGGGTGAAAATGCCGTAAAATCAAACCACGTCATGCAGATCAATTACGACGACGACCTGAAGTGCATTACCGGCGTAGTGCAGGCCAGCATGAGAAACAAATCGTACGTCGTCGAGGTAAGTCGTTTGTTATTATTATCATTGAGGTTGTCAGGTTATTAAAGAATTGCATGTCTATCGCGATTTCGCAGTATTTTGCTTTTTTTTCCCCCTTGGGTATATCAAATTCCGTGGATGTGCTCTTTTGGTGAAGATCTCCATCGAACCCGCGATGCGAGTACAATCTGTAATAAACTCACCTTATGTTTTTATCCAGTTCTTTCGCCCTTCGGGGTCTTGCGGAAATCTGAAGAAACTGCTAGAATCTTTCTCCACGCGATAATTACAACCAGGTACGAAGCACCCTCCCATAGCGCGAGTCCGCAAACAAAATTTGGAATCTCAACCGAACGCCTGAAGTGCTTTTCTCACGGGTGCAATGCGATCTTTTAGCAGACGATCATCTCGATCGACGCCTGGACTTTCGATAAACCATATTTTGCATCGCACCCCACTATGAATCCTTGTAAGTGTCTGAAACTCATTATATTTCAAACAAAGGCAATATCAGAATATCGTCTTTATTCACACGATTCAGACGCCGGCGCCGCCTTGGCCGGCGGGCGTATGGCAGACGGCATACTACTTGCATTCGTCGTCTGCTGCAGGCGTCTTGAGGACCGGAAGTTGCAGTCGTAAATATTTCAGAAACAAGCGATTACCGGCACACTTCTGTCGAAACATGTATGACTTTCAAGCTTTCTATATCTGTGATTTTTAGAAGTTTAAATCCTACTCCTGATTTTTGAACGGTCAGGTTTTCGTAGCGAAACCTAGCCACATGTATTTGTCCATAACAACGACCCTAGCAACGGTTTGTTTGGACCCATGACGTCACACTTACGGAGTCAATTAAAATCTTCGAAGCTTCAAGAGGGTCGTTTTTAAACCAGACGCGCCAAGATCACCACGGAGCATCATCGTACTAGAAGCGTTCCTCGCCAATGTAAGCGATGTCAGCACTCGCCGTTTCCTTATTCAAAGCTTATAAATTATATGATTCTTTTAACTTTTAAATGGGAAAATAATGGCCGACAGAGCTCTCGAATGCACTGCGGAGATCTACGGCGCAAGTAAGCGAAAACAGTCAAAACCTGGCGTAATCTTTCGCTGATACTACGCAAAAAATAGTATGCTATACTATAAGTTCAAGTAGTGTATTTACAAGTAATAAGCATTGGTACATGCAATAATTATTCGAAATTATCGCTAAAACAACCTCCGCTAAAGCATTTTTAAAGCGATGGGATCAGTGCTGCGAACTCCTTTCTGGAAGGGTGTTCGGACTCACTTCTCCGTATCACTCTTATCCACAACATCTTGATACTCTTCAAAAATGAAGGCTATTGTAAGTGCATCCGAGCTACGATTAAAAACAGGTATGTTACTTGATATGTGGTGTAGGTTTTTGCAAAAGCTTTTTTTCCACCGGTCCCACAGCTCATATATACATGCATACAAAAGACACGGCGTTCACAGCATACACAATGCCAAAAATATCTGTGGATACGCGCCCCATGCATGTTGAAGCATGTTTGGTGTCATGCATAGCGCATGCTTCGACCATGTCTGTAGACAGTCTTTTTATGACCAATGTTACAGTACACCATACAAGCAAGAAAGACACCTCAGACATTGTGTTATGCAGGCTGTCGTCTGTGATGATGTATTAGCAGTATGACCATAGGGCGCAAAACATTCTAATGTGAATGAAGTAGTGTGCGCCTAAACCCGCATGTTTACAATTCATTTCGCCGCTACGGAAAGCGAGCTCCATTCGGAATACAATTTGCGCAACCGCCCCATGATTCGAATCCCTCTCCCCTCACCTTGGCGCAGGTGACTACGGTGTTCGGGGGTGCTACACTGGATTGTGCTGCTTGCCAAGGCGATTGAGAAGCGAGGAATTCAGCTGGACAGTCTGACGACTGTCATTGTGTGTGCCGCAAAGGTCACGCCCCAAAGTTTGAAGCAGCTCGAACGGGCGTTTGACCTGGCCGTCGTCAAAGACACTTACGGAACTACGGAAGTCGGACAGATATGCAGACCCCCTTGGACGCGTCCAGTTGGTACGGCATTGGATTCCCGTCCCCGATGGTACAAGTTAAGGTGAGTTTGGTTGCATTTAGTGATGAGTACGAGAGGTGTGCGGATAGTCCAATTTCAGCTCTCAACTATTGATATCGTTTATCCACTGTCGATATGCTGGCCACAATGGATATCGGTTTGTCATCAGGTTGTTGACGTCGAGAGTGGAAACGTACTTGGACCAAACGAAGAAGGAGAAGTGCTAGTGAAGACGCCATGTTCCATGAAGGGCTATTACGGACACCCGGAAGCTACATCGCAGACAATTACTCCCGATGGTTGGGTACGAACAGGTAGGGGATGGCAACTGTTCTTGGTAATAAGTCAGTCAAAACTTAGCTTTCTCTTCTGCATTTCAAAGGCTCTAATCTACCGTTTAAGGTCTCTTAGCACTCCTCGTTTTGCGGTTAGAGTAAGGAGACCGCTGAATAGCACGTTGCGAGGGTTTTGGGAACATATAAAGCCGTCATTGTCACGTGACTCTGTGACGTCATTTGACGTCATGGTGCTACGGGACATCACGGTGTCACGTCACAGTGTCAGGTGACAGCATCGTGTGACGTCGCTGTCACGTGACGTCCCAGAAAGCACCTTTAAATGCTACGCATTTAGCGCACCTTTCTGGTGGCGTCTCAGTGTCAGGTGACGCAGTGACGCCATCGAGGGTACATCCGTGGACACAGAAGCCCTAATGCCGCGTTAGGCCGTTTCGGCATAGCGTTGCCGTGCGGCATTGCTGCTGCGAGCTCGCGCTGTCACTTCGAAGAATGTCTTTGGCGCGCCAGAGGCGTACAGCGGCCATAGTAGAAATGGCCGGCCCTTTGTATTACTGGCGAGCCAACATACACACGCGCGCTTTTGCTTGAGTGGCGACATCTCCGCCATGCACACGCCCAATCGTTTTTTTATGCATTTTGAAGTCCGCGCCATCCGGTGCCAATCAGCTCGAGCGCGTAGCTTTGGCTAATGCAGAGACGCCATTTTAGCGCCCAAGTCACGCACCGAGTGCGCGAGAGCGTCACGCGCTGAACATTCAGCGCAACAATGGATGTCGTTCACCCCGAGACAGACAGACATGTAGGCACTCCAGTATTGTTTAGAGTGCCTTCATACACGCGCTTTTGCTTGAGTGGTGACATCTCAGCCATTTTACGCCCAATTCTTTTTTTGCATGCATTTTGAAGTACGCGCAATCCGGTGTCAATCGGCTCAGGCGCGTAGCTTTTGGCTACAATGCCAGAGACGCCATTTAGCGCCCAAGTCACGCACCAAGTGCGCGAGAGCGTACGCGCTGGACATTCAGTACAACAATGGACATCTTCACCCTGAGACAGACGAACAGCGTAGGCACCCTAGTATTGTTCGAACGCATGCGCCCATCTATCGTGTGATGCAAGCAAGCCAAAGGAAGGTCAGACTGCGCGTGCGCATAGCCGCTTTTCTGCTGAAGAACATGGTGTCGGCGGTGATGATCGGCGTGGTCGGCGTGGTGAGTATCGTTCCGCGTAGAGCGCTATACGCGGCTGAATTCCCGTCAAGTGTAACGATGATAGGTAACCCAGCACGTCCTGGTAGGGAAGATCCATCTACTCGTGCGGTGATGTTGTGGCGAGCATCTAGTGCCACCAGCAGCCGGCCACGCCTACGCGGTGCAGCACATTTAGTGGCCTCGAGGCGGCACCTTCAAGACACCAGAAACAGCTCGTGCCGTCGTCTTTGTTTACTTCGACTACAACCGTGCTTTCTTCGCATTTGTCTCCT
>JAZHYW010046035.1:0-74031 GCA_037355805.1 Ixodes ricinus | reverse complement strand
CTCCGATGGCTCAAACTACGCGCCCGAAGGAGGCAGGCCCAGCGCCGCTCATGGAGGACCAACCTGCCGGAAGACATCCTGGCATACAAACGGTTGGATGCCAAATTCAGGCGCCATGGGCTGCGGCTGGCCAGGAGACAGTGGCGTCTCCTGTGTGCCTCCTTCGGGGCCCCGGGGGGTGGGAGGAGGGCATGGAAGATCGTGCGCTCGCTCCAGGGACATGCTTCACCGCGCAGCCCTGTTCAGTGCCTCGCCGCGTCACTCCACCTCTCACCAGCCGAGCTGGCCAACCTGCTGGTGGACTCTTTGTTCGCGGCCCCGAGCCCCCCGCTCCAGGAACCCCTCCCCCCTGTGGTGGACGTTTGACCCGCCCACGTTCCCCAGGATGACGGCCCCGGACGCTGATTTTGAGCTGCACGAACTCAGACACGCGCTAAGAGCGGCCCCCCGCCGCCGCACGGCACCGGGCCCCGACGGCATCACAGCCCAAGCCCTCCGAAACCTCGACGAAGGCTCACTGCCGCAGCTCCTGGCCCTCTTCAACGACGTCTGGCGTACGTCTGACGTACCCAGAGAGTGGAGAGAGGCTGTGGCGGTTCCCATCCCGAAGCCAGGCAGGGCCCCAGACACACCCAGCTCATTTAGGCCCATCTCTCTAACGTCATGCCTCGGCAAAACAATGGAGAGAATGGTCCTGCGCCGCCTCAACTACCACCTCGAGGCGGAGGGGGCCCTGCCGGAGTGCTTCTCCGGATTCCGGTCGCGGCGCTGCACGGCAGACTCAATCGGGGACCTGGTGAGCGCCCTCGAGCAGGCAAGAGAGAGAGGCCACTCTGCGGCGGTGGTACTCCTGGACATCAAACGGGCGTTTGACGCCATTCCCCACGCCCCCATCATCGATGCCCTGCGGCGACTCGGGGTCACCGGACGGCCACTGGGATTCGTCCAGGCCTTCCTCAGTGACCGCTCGGTGACCGTCAAGGTGGGCACAGATCTCAGCTCACCAAAACACCTCACGCGAGGAGTCCCGCAGGGCAGCGTTATTAGCCCCCTCCTATTCTCCGCCGGACTATCAGCCATACCAGCGGCGGCCCGTGCGGGGGGCACGGAGCGTTACCCAGTGCACGTAGCGGTGTACGCGGACGATGTGGCGCTCTGGGTGACCGGCGGAGGCGGGGGACGGGGGAGCGGTGGCGTGCGGTGCGGGAGCTACAGCGGGCGCTCACAAACGTGGTTTACCACTTGCGGGTGCTCGGTCTGGACGTCTCGGCGGAAAAGACAGCTGCACTGATCTACGCCCCCAAACCGTCAACATTCCGGCCAACCCTTCTCATCGACGGCAAGGCAATCCCGAGCAGGGCGGAGGCGACATACCTGGGACTGGTCATCGACCGGCGGCTGACTTGGGGGCCGGCGGTGGCGCGTGCAATCCAGAGCATGAGGCGCCGCACCAACACCTTGCGGTCGCTTGCGGGCAGCACCTGGGGAGCACCCCAGAGCATGATGCTCCAGATGCACCAGGGACTGGTGCTGTCCGTTCCGTTGTACGCGCTGCCGCTGCTCGGCCTCAGCACCTCGCAGGTCGAGAACCTGGAGACGACCCAGAGAGTGGCCCTCCGCATTTGCCTGGGTGTATCCAGGTCGGCGGCGTCGATCCCTACGTACACGGAGGCAGGAGCCAACACCATCGGCAACCACCTCCAGAAGCGCGCACTCGGACATCTCATCCGCATCACCACCTGCGGGTCAGCTGCACAGCTGCTGGCGCGCATCGCGGAGAGACCCGAGTCGCGCTTGGGGCACCTCCTGTGCGTCCTGGGAGACGTCGCCGGCCCTTCACCGGCCCTCACGCCGCTGCCCCCACTCCACACTGACCCCCACCCGTTGGCGATCACGCTGCACGTCGACGGGATGGGCACAAGACGCAGAACGGCCGACGTGGCTGCCAAACAACTCGCCCTGAATCATGTGGAGCAACACTACCCAGGGTGGGCTAGGCTCTACACGGACGGCTCCGTCAGGCCCCTGGACGGCTCGTCGACGTCGGCCGCCTACGTGGAGCGGGCAGCGCTGGGGGCGGGAGAGCGCCTCGCCTTCCGGGCGACGAGCACGACCGCCGAGCTCGCCGCAATCCTTCTCGCCCTGCGCCTGGTCCGTTGTGGGAGCCAGGACCCAGACAGCTGGTTGCTGCTCACCGACTCCCAGGCGGCCCTGGCGCAGCTTTACAGCCTGGAGAGAGCGTCGCCCCTCGCGCGGCGAGTCGCTGGGGAGGCCCTGCTCCTCGGGAACCTGGGACACCGCATAGCGTTCCAGTGGGTGCCCAGCCACTGCGGAATTCCCGGGAACGAGATCGCCGACAGCCTGGCGGAGCGGGTCCACGACGAGCCGGCGTTTGGAACGTCCGATGTCGGCCCCTTCGCCGACGCGAAGCTTCTCGTCGCCCGGATGACCGCCGCACAGCACCCGGACGAGCGGTTCGCGGCAGGAGACCGTCCAGCGAGGCTCCCCGAAACACAAGCAGACAAGTCGCGGCCGTCGTCCACCGGGTGCGAACTGGGTGCGCATTGACTCCGACACGGCTGCACCACCTCCGCCGCGACGTCGACCCGTACTGCGAGACCTGCGGTGAGTGGGCCAACCTGGATCACCTCCTCCTCGCCTGCGAGGAGCACGACGACGCCCGGGCGGCCATGATGGCATCCCTCGCAGCTATGGGCCTGCCCTGCAACACAACGGAGGAACTACTGCGACCAAGAGGCGATCGTCGGAAAAAAGACCAAGCGCTAAAAGCCCTCCTTACCTTCCTCGAAGAAACTGGGCTACTCTGGTCGCTCTGAGCGCAGCGCCCGGACGCCATCCGCCCAGACAAAGAGCAGCCGCACGGACGATACCCACCCGGCTCGACATCCGTGTGGCAGAAAGGGAAAAGATGAACGACGTGCGCACCGTCGTGGCGCACGGCTTCCCAGACACCTCCTCTCCCGGCGCACAGTTCCCCGACACCTCCTCCCCCGGCGCGCCGGTACCTGGTTGCTAGGGGAGACTTGACGCGGCCGCGCCGACCGGGAGGGGCGAGTGGTGTATGCGCTTTCCACCAGGTGGCTGTACCCCCTCGGAGAGAAGTTTCGCTCTCCTCCCGCTGGGCGCGCCGGCTCCGCCGACGCCCGAAGGAATCTCGAAGCATCGGCGCAGCCCCCCCCCCACCCACTCCTGTGTTTACAGAAGCTCGCTCGCATCGGAGCACCTACCGCGCGCTCATGACGGGCGCGCCCACGCTCCGATGTAGGGACATTTGAGTGGGACCTCCTACTACACGACGCGGTCGCCCCCGACGACTGCCTTAGCCGCCGGACACCGCGTCGTGCCAGCCACCAGCGCTGGAATCCCCCATTCCCCAACCCCCTTAACTTCCCGGCTACCCATCATTAGACCCTCTAAATTATTCAATTCTCACACACCTCGGCCGACATGACCCAACTACCTCTTCCCACTTTACTCTTCTCCCCCTTCTCACCCCCAACTTTCCTCCCCAAACCCCCTACCCCCTGAGAGCCAGTGACCAAAGTGCCCAGTGCACATACACTATTGGACCTCTCTTTCCCCCCTTCTCCTCACAACGCTTATGATGATGATTTTCTAGCGAGGGCCCGCGTGCTTGGCTCTCTAAAATAGTTTCTCACGACTAAAGTGATGCAAACTTGTAAGGATAATGTTGAACCTATGTTAGAGAACAGAAGCGAAAAAAATTGGACTCCCAACATGGTTATTTCAGAAACAGCACGGCTACAAACATTCGACACCTTTGGAGGACTTCTCCGAGGTCCGCGATCGCCTCTCGGCCAATCAGCGCGCATGTTCATTCTGGATGCTGTTTTGGGCGATTTTCTAGCGAGGGCCCGCGTTCTTGGCTCTCTAAAATAGTTCCTCACGACTAAAGTGATGCAAACTTGTAAGGATAATGTTGAACGTATGTTAAAGAACAGAAGCAAGAAAAAAATAGACTCCAAACTTATTTATTTTACAAACGGCACGGCTACGAACATTCGACACCTTTGGAGGACTTCTCCCAGCGGTCCGCGCGCTCGCCTCTCGGCCAATCAGCGCGCATGTTCATTCTGGATGCTGTTTTGGGCAATTTTCTAGCGAGGGCCCGCGTGCTTGGCTCTCTAAAATAGTTTCTCACGATTAAAGTGATGCAAACTTGTAAGGATAATGTTGAGCCTATGTTAGAGAACAGAAGCGAAAAAGAATTGGACTCCCAACATGGTTATTTTAGAAACGGCACGGCTACGAACATTCGACACCTTTGGAGGACTTCTCCAATAGGTCCGCGATCGCCTCTCGGCCAATCAGCACGCTTCTGCATTCTGAGTGGTTGGTTCGGGCGTGTTGCGAACAGTTGCTCTTTGGGATCAAGTAGAGTGGGTCATGTCCGAAGAAGTGTCCGCTCCTGCTGGGGCCGCGGCCCCCGCTGCCCTGAAAAGCCCCAAAAAGGCGTCCGCGAAAGTGTCCAAGGGAAAGGCAAAGGCCGTGCCAATGCATCCCAAGGTGTCTGCAATGGTGACTGCATCCATCAGCGCGCTTAAGGAACGTGGTGGTTCATCTCTGCAAGCCATCAAGAAGTACATGTCTGCCAACTACAAGGTGGACGTCGAGAAACTGTCCCCTTTCATCCGCAAGTATCTCAAGTCTGCCGTGGCTGCGGGAGCATTGGTGCAGACCAAGGGCAAGGGGGCTACCGGATCGTTCAAGCTGTCAGCCAAGTCCGACAAGCCATCACCTGCTGCCAGAAAGCCCAAGAAGGAGACCGGTGTTGCAAAGAAGCGCCCAACGTCGGCAGCTGCCAGTGCGGCCAGGAAGAAGAAGCCTGGGAGTGCCAAGAAGTCCCCCGCAAAGAGGGCCAAGTCGGCCAAGCCCAAGCCAAAAAAGCCAAAGGCAGAGAAGAAGGCCGCAGCACCTAAGAGCCCCAAGAAACCCAAGGCAGCAAAGAAGACCCCTGCCAAGAAGCCTGCTGCAAAGAAGGCTTCTTCCAAGAAATAGGTCTTCTCTAGGATATGCACCACTGAAAACAAAAACAAAAAACGGCCCTCCTCAGGGCCATAACTAATTTGCATATCGTGGGATATGCACTTGCGTGGCATGCAGCTCCCGTGTCTCTCGCCACTTGTCTGTCCTACTCCCAGCCTTGGTAAGCTGATTTCTGCCCTTTTGCAATGTGCACGAAGCATTCTTGGTGTTAACTGTAGATCTTGTTTGTTCAAAAAAGCTATTTCTTTTCTCTATCTGCATTTAATATTGCGGTTTGAAAACGTCCAAGCGACCAGCCGCCCATAGCGCGCGAATCCTAATTTTGTCTTCCAAGTAAGCGGTTAGACCGAAATATGAAGAAAAATTATCGCATTTAACTTAAAATGTTTTTTACGCCTCTCGAAGAATGTCATTACCTTTCCGAAAATATAGAATTCTGTAACATTAAGATTGGTTTTGGTGCGTCAGGGAGCGAAACACGTCGAGCCAGCTTCGCACTCGGGCCGCAATCCGAACGCCCAAGTTCACGCGAGAATAAAAAGAAAACTACTCGTTTTGAAACAGTCTCTTTCTTCGTGCGTCTACTACACAAACTTCTTTCACGGCACACGAATTTAAGAGACTCTATCTGCGTTTATTATTACCGTTTTTAAACGTGCAATCGACCAGCGGGCCACAGCGCAGGACACCGAGTTTTCACTTCCAAGTAAGCGGCTTTCTCGAAATAGGAAAGAGACGAATCGCATTTATATTAAAATGGTTTCTATACTAACGAGGCATGTCATTAGCTCTTATAAAATATATGAACCCTCCAAGACAGCACAAAAGAAAAAAAGTAGCAAGAAGAAAAACAGAAATGCCATCAGCACTCCGTGTTCCCAGGTGGTCACCCTCCCAAGTACTGACGGAGCCCGATGCTGCTTAGCTTCGGTGATCGGACGAGAACCGGCGTATTCAGCATGGTATGGCCGATGGCAGGTATGAGCGCAACGAATGTTAGACTGCTGCCTGAGTTGCGTAGGAAGATTTGTACAATTAACGCACGGCTGTGGCGCACGAAACGGTAGAGACCCGCGGCAAAACAACACCCATAACAATAGAGGGATCACTCACCCAAAGCAGCGCTTGTTTTCACGATTACAGAGACACGGGAGGGAGGTGTTGGAATTGAATCCCGTTTCCAAGATATATCCGTATTGGTTTGGCCCTGAAAAGGGCCGTTTTTGATGTGTGTCAGACGAGTTGAGGGGAGACGGCTGCACCTGTTAACCACCGAAACCATAGAGGGTACGGCCTTGCCTCTTGAGCGCGTACACCACATCCATGGCCGTCACGGTCTTCCTCTTGGCGTGCTCGGTGTAGGTGACGGCATCGCGGATGACGTTCTCCAGGAAGACCTTGAGGACGCCGCGGGTCTCTTCGTAGATGAGGCCGGAAATGCGCTTGACACCGCCGCGGCGGGCTAGGCGACGGATTGCAGGCTTGGTGATCCCCTGGATGTTATCCCGAAGAACCTTGCGATGGCGCTTGGCACCACCCTTGCCCAGGCCCTTGCCGCCCTTGCCTCTTCCAGACATGTTTGCTGCAAACACAGGGAGACGACGAAAAACACGACCACACCGTTCGCCCACTTGAAGAGAGACTGGCGGCAATGCTCTACGGGGCCGCGAAAGTGAACCCGCGACGGCCTCCTCCTCTCCCGCCGACGAATGGGAGCATCCGCGCGGGGCGGCAGCTTCGATTTGTGGCCGACAGGTGGCTGCGCACTAGAAGGAAGCGTGTGTCGATGAAATGCATGGCCTTAGCAAAACGTAGGCATTAATAAACCTGGCCCACTTTAGTCTTCATAGTTGTATGTGCAAAACATTGTTTTTTCTAGATTCCAGGAGATATATATTTTAGCGGGATAAAGATTCGTTTTCGTTAAGTCAAGGGGAAAAACATGTCACTCCCGAGTTCCCAGCTTCGTGCCGATGCAGCTGGCCCGTTTTTACATGCGAATAAAAAAGAGTTTTATAAACGTTGGAGCAATCTATTTATCGGAACTTGTGCAAGACGCACTCTTCCCACGGGCACACCAAAATTAAAGGTTCTTATCACTGGCGTTTTGAAGCGTGCAGTGCAATTCACCGCCACGGTGAGCCGGGTTCACAGCAAGTTGGGTCACCCAAGAACGCAGTTTGATCAAAATATTGACTTATATAAGCGTGTCCATGTTTAAGTGCTTATTACACGTGATGAAAAGTCTTTTTGGCTCGCAGAAAATTTAATACTCGAAGACTTTGTAACAAGGCTTCGGTCCGTTAAGAAGCAAAACGTGCCACCCGGAAGCGGCAGTCTGTGCCACTGCCGCGAATCGCGCAAACAAAAAATGAGGTACTGGAAACGGAGAAATCTTTTTATTTCAACTTGCGGTACAAGCACTCGACTAATGGCAGACACATTTCCAAGTTTCTAGCCGTCTTCATTGTTTCGAACAATGAAAATGACCCACTGTTCGAGTTGATACCAAGCGTGAAATGACAACACAAATAAACAACTTTCTCGAGCCAAACGGTATGAGAACACTCGAATTTAAAAGCAAGTTATTTGAAACAATTGCGGCTCTAAAAACAAAAACGAATCGGCTGCACCTAGAAAACACAACACTTTGGAGTATGGGCTTGCAGAGGCTCCAAACCACGCGAATATCGTTTACATACGCGAGCGATGTGCAATATTTAAGGCCACCCGTGCCCCCCAAAAGGAATGGAATACGCTTTTTCACCAAAACAAAATAAACGACATCCGACTGTGACTACACGCAGCCAATTGCGACTGCACAGCGAGAAAAAAAGAAAAGACATATTATATGAACACAGGCGCGATGCAGATTCTCAGGCACTGGGTACTCACATATTTCTTGGAAAAGAGACACGGGAGTTGGAAGTCATCGAGAGACGGCCGTTTTGCAGGGATGAGTATGGCCCTCAAAAGGGCCGTTTAAGTAGTCGGCAGATACCGGGAAGCTCCTGGGTGTTACTTGGAACTGGTGTACTTGGTGACAGCCTTGGTGCCCTCGGACACTGCATGCTTTGCCAGTTCACCCGGCAGCAGGAGCCTCACAGCTGTCTGGATCTCCCGACTCGTGATGGTCGAGCGCTTGTTGTAGTGAGCCAGCCGAGACGACTCCGCTGCGATGCGCTCGAAGATGTCGTTCACGAAGCTGTTCATGATCGACATGGCCTTGCTGGACACTCCGGTGTCGGGGTGGACCTGTTTGAGCACCTTGTAGATGTAGATGCTGAAGCTCTCCTTCCTCCTGCGCCTCTTCTTCTTCTTGTCGGTGGCACGCACATTTTTCTGTGCCTTGCCTGCCTTCTTCACTGCTTTTCCGCTCGGTTGGGGGGCATCCTCGCGCGACTTGTCTTCCACAGAAGATCGACGTTGACGCTGGCAAAAAGATGGCACAACGACAACTGGGGCAAAATTAGTTTTGAGAGTAAGGAAGACAGGCTTCAACAGCATTCTGACAAAATGTGCTCCGATTGGTTAGCATTCTGGAGCGCGGGAAACAGAATGCTCTGATTGGATTTCGCCCGAAAGGAAGCTTCGCGATTGGTTTCTGCGCGCGAACCAATGAGGAAGCCGTTGACTTTTGGGAGAGGGTTTTGGGAGAGGAGTGCTGTGAAGCAGAGGTAGTGCAAGGCGAAAACGCGCTCTTGCAGCGCCCCCAAGCGGAGAGGAATGGCACTGCCTTTGATTTTCTGCTTCTCGATGCTCTGACTCCCTCACTCACTCAGTGTTCGTTGGTTCGTTCGGTCGTCCACTTCTCACCTCCACCAAGATGTCTGGGCGCGGAAAAGGAGGCAAGGCAAAGGGCAAGAGCAAGACCCGTTCCAGCCGCGCGGGGCTCCAGTTTCCTGTGGGAAGGATCCACCGACTGCTGCGAAAGGGCAACTACGCGGAGCGAGTTGGTGCCGGCGCCCCCGTCTACTTGGCGGCCGTACTCGAGTACCTGGCTGCCGAAGTGCTCGAGCTGGCAGGAAACGCAGCCAGGGACAACAAGAAAACTAGGATCATCCCTCGACACCTGCAGCTGGCCATTCGCAACGACGAGGAGCTCAACAAGCTGCTGTCCGGCGTTACCATCGCGCAAGGAGGTGTCTTGCCCAACATCCAGGCCGTCCTCCTTCCCAAGAAGACCGAGAAGAAGGCGTAAGCCATCTCGCGGCATCCGCTAAAGAAAAACGGTCCTTTTCAGGACCACTCATGACTTGAGTACGGGATACTCTTTTCCGTGCGCCAGTCTTCCGTGTCTCTAAACGCTCGGGTATGTGCATTTCGATTTCCTTGTTTTTTTGTGGAATGCCACCAGTGTTTCTCTTTCATCACTTGAATGCCACCCTAAGGCATGATATGCATGCTGCATTTCAATGCCAAATTCTTCCAAGCGTACGAATTGCGTCAAGCGACCGAACGAGATTAGCTGTCGGGTGCAAAGGCCAGCAATGTTTGTTGTTTGAACTCGTAAAACCACGGCTGCACTGCCTCGCTTTCAGAGGATTTGAAGCTGTCTTTACAAGAGTCTACAATCGCAGCAGCGTTTCCCTGAAACCGGCAGAGGGCAAGAAGTGTTGTGGACATCCCTCAAAAAAACAAGACAAACAGAAGGCGAAAATTACTCTACATGCTTTTGTTGCTCATCTCTATAACCGCAAGAAGACAGAATAAATAAAAAGTACTCACAGCTTTTGAACTCCTGCACTTGGAACAAGTTGGCATCGGAGGGGAAGATTGAGACACGGGAGGATGTCGGCACGCTTTACACATGTCCGAAAAGCATGACTGATGTGGCCCTGAAGAGGGCCGTTTATTGTGGCGTTGCCTGCCACTTCCAATGAAGCGACAAGACTTAAGCGCGTTCACCGCGGATGCGACGAGCCAGCTGGATGTCCTTAGGCATGATGGTTACCCGCTTGGCGTGGATGGCACAAAGGTTGGTGTCTTCGAAGAGACCGACCAAGTAGGCCTCGCTTGCCTCCTGCAGGGCCATCACAGCCGAGCTCTGGAAGCGGAGGTCCGTCTTGAAGTCTTGCGCGATCTCCCGCACCAGCCTCTGGAAGGGCAGCTTGCGGATGAGCAGCTCAGTCGACTTCTGGTAACGACGAATCTCACGCAGCGCGACCGTGCCCGGCCTGTAGCGATGCGGCTTCTTGACTCCACCGGTTGCAGGAGCACTCTTCCGGGCGGCCTTGGTAGCAAGCTGCTTGCGCGGTGCTTTTCCTCCCGTGCTCTTGCGGGCGGTCTGCTTCGTACGGGCCATTCCGAAAACGTTGGTGACGACTGCGGACAATAAAACGAGAGAGCTAGCAAGCAGCAACACACCTCCACTCCTAATGACCAACTGGCAATGTGCAGCAAGCGCGAGCGGTTCGAAGCCTTCTCCCAGAGGTCCGCACTCTCCTCTCGGCCAATGAGAGCGCTTGTTCATTCTGAATGCTGTTTTGGGCGATTTTCTAGCGAGGGCCTGCGCGCGTGGCTCTCTAACAAAATATTTCACGATTGAAGTGATGTAAACTTGGGATGAGGTTGTGGAACGTGTGTTAAAGAACAGAAGCAAGAAAAAAATAGACTCCAAACTTATTTATTTTACAAACGGCATGGGTTAAAACATTACCCACCTTTGGAGGACTTCTCCCCGCGGTCCGCGCGCTCGCCTCTCGGCCAATCAGCGCGCATGTTCATTCTGGATGCTGCTTTGGGCAATTTTCTAGCGAGGGCCCGCGTGCTTGGCTCTCTAAAATAGTTCCTCACGACTAAAGTGATGCAAACTTGTAAGGATAATGTTGAACCTATGTTAGAGAACAGAAGCGAAAAAAAATTGGACTCCCAACATGGTTATTTTAGAAACGGCACGGCTACGAACATTCGACACCTTTGGAGGACTTCTCCCAGCGGTCCGCGCGCTCGCCTCTCGGCCAATCAGCGCGCATGTTCATTCTGGATGCTGTTTTGGGCAATTTTCTAGCGAGGGCCCGCGTGCTTGGCTTTCTAAAATAGTTCCTCACGACTAAAGTGATGCAAACTTGTAAGGATAATGTTGAACCTATGTTAGAGAACAGAAGCGAAAAAAATTGGACTCCCAACATGGTTATTTTAGAAACGGCACGGCTACGAACATTCGACACCTTTGGAGGACTTCTCCCCGCGGTCCGCGCGCTCGCCTCTCGGCCAATCAGCGCGCATGTTCATTCTGGATGCTGTTTTGGGCAATTTTCTAGCGAGGGCCCGCGTTCTTGGCTCTCTAAAATAGTTCCTCACGACTAAAGTGATGCAAACTTGTAAGGATAATGTTGAACCTATGTTAGAGAACAGAAGCGAAAAAAATTGGACTCCCAACATGGTTATTTTAGAAACGGCACGGCTACGAACATTCGACACCTTTGGAGGACTTCTCCCAGCGGTCCGCGCTCGCCTCTCGGCCAATCAGCGCGCATGTTCATTCTGGATGCTGTTTTGGGCAATTTTCTAGCGAGGGCCCGCGTGCTTGGCTCTCTAAAATAGTTCCTCACGACTAAAGTGATGCAAACTTGTAAGGATAATGTTGAACCTATGTTAGAGAACAGAAGCGAAAAAAAATTGGACTCCCAACATGGTTATTTTAGAAACGGCACGGCTACGAACATTCGACACCTTTGGAGGACTTCTCCCAGCGGTCCGCGCGCTCGCCTCTCGGCCAATCAGCGCGCATGTTCATTCTGGATGCTGTTTTGGGCAATTTTCTAGCGAGGGCCCGCGTTCTTGGCTCTCTAAAATAGTTCCTCACGACTAAAGTGATGCAAACTTGTAAGGATAATGTTGAACCTATGTCAGAGAACAGAAGCGAAAAAAAATTGGACTCCCAACATGGTTATTTCAGAAACAGCACGGCTACAAACATTCGACACCTTTGGAGGACTTCTCCGGTCCGCGTCGTCTCGCATCGCGCATGTTCATTCTGGATGCTGTTTTGGGCGATTTTCTAGCGAGGGCCCGCGTTCTTGGCTCTCTAAAATAGTTCCTCACGACTAAAGTGATGCAAACTTGTAAGGATAATGTTGAACGTATGTTAAAGAACAGAAGCAAGAAAAAAATAGACTCCAAACTTATTTATTTTACAAACGGCACGGCTACGAACATTCGACACCTTTGGAGGACTTCTCCCAGCGGTCCGCGCGCTCGCCTCTCGGCCAATCAGCGCGCATGCTCATTCTGGATGCTGTTTTGGGCAATTTTCTAGCGAGGGCCCGCGTGCTTGGCTCTCTCAAATAGTTTCTCACGATTAAAGTGATGCAAACTTGTAAGGATAATGTTGAGCCTATGTTAGAGAACAGAAGCGAAAAAGAATTGGACTCCCAACATGGTTATTTTAGAAACGGCACGGCTACGAACATTCGACACCTTTGGAGGACTTCTCCAATAGGTCCGCGATCGCCTCTCGGCCAATCAGCACGCTTCTGCATTCTGAGTGGTTGGTTCGGGCGTGTTGCGAACAGTTGCTCTTTGGGATCAAGTAGAGTGGGTCATGTCCGAAGAAGTGTCCGCTCCTGCTGGGGCCGCGGCCCCCGCTGCCCTGAAAAGCCCCAAAAAGGCGTCCGCGAAAGTGTCCAAGGGAAAGGCAAAGGCCGTGCCAATGCATCCCAAGGTGTCTGCAATGGTGACTGCATCCATCAGCGCGCTTAAGGAACGTGGTGGTTCATCTCTGCAAGCCATCAAGAAGTACATGTCTGCCAACTACAAGGTGGACGTCGAGAAACTGTCCCCTTTCATCCGCAAGTATCTCAAGTCTGCCGTGGCTGCGGGAGCATTGGTGCAGACCAAGGGCAAGGGGGCTACCGGATCGTTCAAGCTGTCAGCCAAGTCCGACAAGCCATCACCTGCTGCCAGAAAGCCCAAGAAGGAGACCGGTGTTGCAAAGAAGCGCCCAACGTCGGCAGCTGCCAGTGCGGCCAGGAAGAAGAAGCCTGGGAGTGCCAAGAAGTCCCCCGCAAAGAGGGCCAAGTCGGCCAAGCCCAAGCCAAAAAAGCCAAAGGCAGAGAAGAAGGCCGCAGCACCTAAGAGCCCCAAGAAACCCAAGGCAGCAAAGAAGACCCCTGCCAAGAAGCCTGCTGCAAAGAAGGCTTCTTCCAAGAAATAGGTCTTCTCTAGGATATGCACCACTGAAAACAAAAACAAAAAACGGCCCTCCTCAGGGCCATAACTAATTTGCATATCGTGGGATATGCACTTGCGTGGCATGCAGCTCCCGTGTCTCTCGCCACTTGTCTGTCCTACTCCCAGCCTTGGTAAGCTGATTTCTGCCCTTTTGCAATGTGCACGAAGCATTCTTGGTGTTAACTGTAGATCTTGTTTGTTCAAAAAAGCTATTTCTTTTCTCTATCTGCATTTAATATTGCGGTTTGAAAACGTCCAAGCGACCAGCCGCCCATAGCGCGCGAATCCTAATTTTGTCTTCCAAGTAAGCGGTTAGACCGAAATATGAAGAAAAATTATCGCATTTAACTTAAAATGTTTTTTACGCCTCTCGAAGAATGTCATTACCTTTCCGAAAATATAGAATTCTGTAACATTAAGATTGGTTTTGGTGCGTCAGGGAGCGAAACACGTCGAGCCAGCTTCGCACTCGGGCCGCAATCCGAACGCCCAAGTTCACGCGAGAATAAAAAGAAAACTACTCGTTTTGAAACAGTCTCTTTCTTCGTGCGTCTACTACACAAACTTCTTTCACGGCACACGAATTTAAGAGACTCTATCTGCGTTTATTATTACCGTTTTTAAACGTGCAATCGACCAGCGGGCCACAGCGCAGGACACCGAGTTTTCACTTCCAAGTAAGCGGCTTTCTCGAAATAGGAAAGAGACGAATCGCATTTATATTAAAATGGTTTCTATACTAACGAGGCATGTCATTAGCTCTTATAAAATATATGAACCCTCCAAGACAGCACAAAAGAAAAAAAGTAGCAAGAAGAAAAACAGAAATGCCATCAGCACTCCGTGTTCCCAGGTGGTCACCCTCCCAAGTACTGACGGAGCCCGATGCTGCTTAGCTTCGGTGATCGGACGAGAACCGGCGTATTCAGCATGGTATGGCCGATGGCAGGTATGAGCGCAACGAATGTTAGACTGCTGCCTGAGTTGCGTAGGAAGATTTGTACAATTAACGCACGGCTGTGGCGCACGAAACGGTAGAGACCCGCGGCAAAACAACACCCATAACAATAGAGGGATCACTCACCCAAAGCAGCGCTTGTTTTCACGATTACAGAGACACGGGAGGGAGGTGTTGGAATTGAATCCCGTTTCCAAGATATATCCGTATTGGTTTGGCCCTGAAAAGGGCCGTTTTTGATGTGTGTCAGACGAGTTGAGGGGAGACGGCTGCACCTGTTAACCACCGAAACCATAGAGGGTACGGCCTTGCCTCTTGAGCGCGTACACCACATCCATGGCCGTCACGGTCTTCCTCTTGGCGTGCTCGGTGTAGGTGACGGCATCGCGGATGACGTTCTCCAGGAAGACCTTGAGGACGCCGCGGGTCTCTTCGTAGATGAGGCCGGAAATGCGCTTGACACCGCCGCGGCGGGCTAGGCGACGGATTGCAGGCTTGGTGATCCCCTGGATGTTATCCCGAAGAACCTTGCGATGGCGCTTGGCACCACCCTTGCCCAGGCCCTTGCCGCCCTTGCCTCTTCCAGACATGTTTGCTGCAAACACAGGGAGACGACGAAAAACACGACCACACCGTTCGCCCACTTGAAGAGAGACTGGCGGCAATGCTCTACGGGGCCGCGAAAGTGAACCCGCGACGGCCTCCTCCTCTCCCGCCGACGAATGGGAGCATCCCGCGCGGGGCGGCAGCTTCGATTTGTGGCCGACAGGTGGCTGCGCACTAGAAGGAAGCGTGTGTCGATGAAATGCATGGCCTTAGCAAAACGTAGGCATTAATAAACCTGGCCCACTTTAGTCTTCATAGTTGTATGTGCAAAACATTGTTTTTTCTAGATTCCAGGAGATATATATTTTAGCGGGATAAAGATTCGTTTTCGTTAAGTCAAGGGGAAAAACATGTCACTCCCGAGTTCCCAGCTTCGTGCCGATGCAGCTGGCCCGTTTTTACATGCGAATAAAAAAAAGTTTTATAAACGTTGGAGCAATCTATTTATCGGAACTTGTGCAAGACGCACTCTTCCCACGGGCACACCAAAATTAAAGGTTCTTATCACTGGCGTTTTGAAGCGTGCAGTGCAATTCACCGCCACGGTGAGCCGGGTTCACAGCAAGTTGGGTCACCCAAGAACGCAGTTTGATCAAAATATTGACTTATATAAGCGTGTCCATGTTTAAGTGCTTATTACACGTGATGAAAAGTCTTTTTGGCTCGCAGAAAATTTAATACTCGAAGACTTTGTAACAAGGCTTCGGTCCGTTAAGAAGCAAAACGTGCCACCCGGAAGCGGCAGTCTGTGCCACTGCCGCGAATCGCGCAAACAAAAAATGAGGTACTGGAAACGGAGAAATCTTTTTATTTCAACTTGCGGTACAAGCACTCGACTAATGGCAGACACATTTCCAAGTTTCTAGCCGTCTTCATTGTTTCGAACAATGAAAATGACCCACTGTTCGAGTTGATACCAAGCGTGAAATGACAACACAAATAAACAACTTTCTCGAGCCAAACGGTATGAGAACACTCGAATTTAAAAGCAAGTTATTTGAAACAATTGCGGCTCTAAAAACAAAAACGAATCGGCTGCACCTAGAAAACACAACACTTTGGAGTATGGGCTTGCAGAGGCTCCAAACCACGCGAATATCGTTTACATACGCGAGCGATGTGCAATATTTAAGGCCACCCGTGCCCCCCAAAAGGAATGGAATACGCTTTTTCACCAAAACAAAATAAACGACATCCGACTGTGACTACACGCAGCCAATTGCGACTGCACAGCGAGAAAAAAGAAAAGACATATTATATGAACACAGGCGCGATGCAGATTCTCAGGCACTGGGTACTCACATATTTCTTGGAAAAGAGACACGGGAGTTGGAAGTCATCGAGAGACGGCCGTTTTGCAGGGATGAGTATGGCCCTCAAAAGGGCCGTTTAAGTAGTCGGCAGATACCGGGAAGCTCCTGGGTGTTACTTGGAACTGGTGTACTTGGTGACAGCCTTGGTGCCCTCGGACACTGCATGCTTTGCCAGTTCACCCGGCAGCAGGAGCCTCACAGCTGTCTGGATCTCCCGACTCGTGATGGTCGAGCGCTTGTTGTAGTGAGCCAGCCGAGACGACTCCGCTGCGATGCGCTCGAAGATGTCGTTCACGAAGCTGTTCATGATCGACATGGCCTTGCTGGACACTCCGGTGTCGGGGTGGACCTGTTTGAGCACCTTGTAGATGTAGATGCTGAAGCTCTCCTTCCTCCTGCGCCTCTTCTTCTTCTTGTCGGTGGCACGCACATTTTTCTGTGCCTTGCCTGCCTTCTTCACTGCTTTTCCGCTCGGTTGGGGGGCATCCTCGCGCGACTTGTCTTCCACAGAAGATCGACGTTGACGCTGGCAAAAAGATGGCACAACGACAACTGGGGCAAAATTAGTTTTGAGAGTAAGGAAGACGTACGGAGGTGCCTGAAGTTGATGGAAGTTTTCGCTACAATTCTGGAAAGTTTAACTCACCTGAGTAAATCAAGAAAAAAAAACGATGTTTTATCTATACTTTGAATGTACACTAAAAAGATGTGTCACGGTGGCGCTTATTTGGACCAAATGAAATGAAGAATAGTTAGGTCAATTCTATTTTACAGCGGAGCTGTTTATAGCTAGGGTCTCATGAACGTTTCACGTGCGTAAAAAAAGAAAAAAAGAAAAAAAGAAAAAAACATTTTTCACCTAAATTTAGCGGAAAAAGTTCCTGTTTGATTTAGTGGGAAAATTTCACCCGTTAAATTTAGCGGAAAAATTTCCCAGCTAAATTTAGCGGAAAAACTTTCCCGCTAAATTTAGTGGGAAAATTTCCCCCTAAATTCAGCGGAATAAATTCTCCCTAAATTTACCGTAAAAATATTCTCGCTAAATTTAGCGGAGAATTTTTTCCGCTAAATTTAGCGGGAAATTTAGCGAAAATTTCTTGCTAAATGGGAGGGGAGCAGGAGAGAAGGAGGGGACCCTATTGGAAAGACCAGTTTGAAAATCTAACTGGTCAGACTGGTATTTGGACTGGTCAAACTGGTATTTGGACTGGTCAGACTGGTCTAACAGGAAATCAAACTGGTGCAACTGGTAGCCAGACTGGTCTAACTGGTAACCATATTGATCTAACTGGTCACCAGATTGCCTTCTAACTGGTCACCAGATTGGCCTGACTGGTCACTAATATTGGCCGAACTGGTCAGCAGATTGGCCGAACTGGTCACCAGACGCCGAACTGGTCACCAGACTGGTCGAACTGGTAACCAGATTGACCAAACTGGTCACCAGATTGGCCTACCTGGTCCAACTGGTTACCAGTTTGACCCCTCTTTCTCACTTTATTTATTGGCTTTCTCACTTTGAGTTATTGGCTTTCAAATAATTACGGCATGATCGAGCGTTTACTGTTTACTAAGAGATTCATCCCCTGAGCCGTTCAAAATACTCTCAGAGGTATGACATTGCTGGAAAAAAATCAACATGCTGGGAATATTTTTTATTGCTTAGGCGGTCACCGAGAAATTCCGTACGTTCAAAACGACCAGTATAAAAGACGGAAACGCAGAGCTCGGAAGTAGTGATCGGGTTAGTGTGCTGTTGTATTGATGTTTGTATGTGCTGTGTATGTGTATGCGCTCAATGTATGTTCAGCTGATGCTTGTAGTAGGCGTATTGTGTCTACATTTGTGTATAATAAAGATTTCCGAAGCGCAGTGGTGGTGTGAACAAATGAAAATATTTTTGTCGAACCAGCGTGACAAGTCAACCAGTGTGACCAGTTCAACCACCATAACCAGTTCAACCATCATGACCAGTCAACCAGTATGACCAGTTCAACCGCCATGACCAGTCAACCAGTGTGACCAGTTCGAACCACCTTGACCAGTTCAACCATTATGAAACTGGTCAAACTGGAGCAATAACCAAGTTTGAAACTGGTACCAGTTTGAACTGGTCTTTCCAATAGGGGAGGGTACGGATAAGGAAGGTGGCATGCCCCCCTCTCCGTAATTTTCCCTCCTCCTCCTCAAGAGCTTCAATCTAATTCGGCGTTACAGAGGATTGTAAGTCTCTTTCATTTTTTGTCTTGTTGACTGTTCAATTAAACTAAGCAGGTCTATGATGCTGTCTTGAGAAGATAGCCCATGCCTGTATCCCGTCATCTGGTGTGGTAATGAGTGATTCATTTCAAGCCACCAAGTGAGGCGAGCATGTATCATTCTTTGTATCAGCGTTATTACACAAGAGGTATGTAAAGCGCTCGTCCTGTTTTCCTCTCCGTCTTCGTATTCGTCGTTATTGTGCGCTTTCACTACTTTTTCAACATGCATAACCAACTTGCCTGCATCGCTACGTTAGTTGTGTAAAATGGGTCGGTATGACGATGGTGCCTTGCGTGGTTTACCTGGCTTGTAGACTCAAAAACCCATGCTGTTTTCCAATCTTCTGATATTTCAGCTGTGTCTCAATATAGTTGAAAAGCTAAAGAAGTTATTGAGGCCGTCCATTTAATATATTTTGCAGTGTACTGTTTTTATGCCATCCGGTTCAGGAGCGGTTTTCTTTTCCTTTCTTTTAAAGTTTTAGTCTTTCGATGTTGAAAGCAGCGTCGAATGGGGACGAGGTAGTCACAGCGTCATACATCATGACTGTCTGGTTTTAGATTAAACAAAATTGGTCTGCAAATTGTTCTGCAGCTTCTTTTATACTTGTGCCCAGACGAAACGTCATCGAGGTGTGTGATAACTGTAGATCGCGCTTGCCAATAAAAGTATCAAGAATTCGCAAATTTGGGTTCCAGGTTTGTCTGCATCAGCTGATGCACAGTTGTTGTCCCAGTGTTTTTGGTTTGCTTTCTTAGCATATCGATTTGTTACTGCGTTGCTTGTATTTAAATAAGCTTTTTACTGCTGTAATACTTTCTGTTAAGTTTTCGTTGTTCCTGTCCTCGCGCTCCACAAAGATTGAGTAACGTGAGGTCAGGCCCTAGATACTGAACTGGGAGCTTTATCTTGATGGTACCTTGATCTGCGCTAACCAAGATTGCTTGTAGTATGGGTTCTGAAGATGTTTCCACGTGTGTTCTAAGCGAATTCCCATTGGCAACGCAGCTGATGCGCTGTTTAGTTCCACGGAATCCATAAAGTCAAGAAATATCATGCTGCCCATCGTATCGGGGTACGTCGTTCAACTTAGCCTGTGGAATGAGCAGTGATGTCGATGGCGCTATACTCATCAGGAGGTTAGAAAAATGTCGGACGTGCTGTCATTTGCAACCGACGTGGTCATCTCTGCTTGCCCCCCAAAGGATGTGACGTGCATTCCAATTGACGCAGAGTAAGATTGATTACTTACAACGTTGACAAAATTTCTTTTACAACTTCTGAAACCTAGATTTTATTTTTTCAAGCGCAGGACATACAGATGCCACGCACAAACTCTCTCCGGCCAACATGACACGAGCTGCTAGGTGTTCTAGTATATCTTGAATGCACAAGTCGCTCGTATCAATCTTGTACTGTAAAACAGGTTTTCGAATAAAAAGGGCTGCACTACGCACTTGGGAAGCCAGTCATTGTAGGATTTTGGTAGCGGAAATACCCAGAAATGCTGCATTCATTAGGAAGACCCGCCTCACTTAATTTAAGTATCAGAATTGAGGAATGTTTTAAGTACAAAGAAAGCTCCGCATGACGACTTTGAAGTCCAACACAGTTCCACTGCATGAGAATTGGTAAATGTCGCTGTTTTGCTCTTGGGTTTGGGCTACACTTTGAGGTGTCAACCATGGCAGTGGTTTAGGCTGGTTGAAAGGCCATGATTCTTTGTAATATGGTCTCGAAATTACCAGGTGCAAAGTTGGAAATGAAGTTGGATAGCATAGAAAGCATTAAACTTACTAAGGCTCCGATCGTCATAGGTTTTTGAGGGGGCCTTTTTCCAGTCACGGTGTCGCTGTATGATCCCCTTCCCGTAGTGTCAGAATTTGATGTAGTGGCAGTGTTGGCAACTGTTTCCCTGTGGCTGTGTGGTAGTTGCTTCATTTTCTTTCTCAGAAACAGTCTGATTTTTCTCATATTTTATTCTAACAGCTTCTTTTTTCTTTTTTTCTTTGTTTTGCATGGTAATTTGGATTCTCATCCACTTGGGTTCACTGCAGCTGAATGGCTCTTGCATCTGTTCCTGCTCTGTGCAATCAGCACATTCAAAAGCTTTAGGGCCTCTGGTAAATGTCTTGTTCCTGGCCAGAGCTTGAAGTCGCGTTTTGCAATTGACGTAATCGGCTGGATGGTGCCCGCGCACTTTGCGAATTTGACAGGCGATTCGTAATTGCAGTCCTTAAACTCGCTCCAGACGGGCCAACTTTCCCATCCATTTCGACGTTGCTGTCGAGTTGTTTCCTAGCTTTCCCACGGTGCGACACAAATTACTGGGATCACGTTCGGCTCGAAACGGACGAGCAACTTGGACCACTCGGAGACGTTTGAAGCGACAGCGGCCAATCAGGGACGCAATATTTTCACGTGACACCCCGTGCCGGTGATTATCAGAACTAAAGACTCGGTTCTGGTTTAAAATGGTTAGTTTTGGAGTAAACCGCTTCAGAAAGATGAGTTAGTATTCTCAACACCATATAAAAGTATAAAAACACGTTTATAGCGAGGTGCCCAAATGTTGCAAGAAAAATTAAATTTAATGATGATAATGGCAAGTCGCAGCAATTGGTTGCTGCGCGTGAACGCGGGCGGCCCGTGTTGCTGGTGTTGCAGCGTCAAGTTGCTAGGAAAAATTGCCCCGTCTGAATCGGGTCTTAGTGGCATAAGTTTCACCACATCGCTTGCAGGTCATGGTGCCTCTCCAGTATTTCGGCACAGGCCCAGAACTTGGCAGTTGAGGCACCTTCAAGGTGCTTCGAAATAGTCGGTCGCCCCATGTCGGGTGAAGCCATGGTTGACCTTGGCAGATGCGTTCTGTGTTAGGGCAAAACGGGATCATGGCTCGATCTGTTGGTCGAACGGCTTGTTCTGGTTTGCCGTTGCGCTGCATGGTATAGGCAACGTGCTGCAATGGCTCTAACTGGTTCGAGGAAGTCAGTCAACTCTGTGTTTGAGTACCAATCAGGCACGCCTTTGATCAGTCCGATATTTTTCGTATACGCTTTTGGGATGGTGGCAAGAACAGAGACCTCTACCAGGTTATGGGCCTTCAGCAGTCGGTTAACCGTCACCGGCTCTGCCACGTCGACGAGTAGTCCTCCGTTGGCTGCTAACGATGTCGTACGAAGGGTGCGCCTGCAGCTGCCTTGACTTCTTGACTTAGCTTGGGCGGGTATAGCGGTTGACATCGACTCCTCCCTTCCGTTGGAGTAATAGCACGGGTATATCCGATGTTCTTTTACAGCGATGTTCGACTAGGCTGAATCCTTCGTCGTCTCTCCGCCTGCGACTCCTCCATTCGGTCACAGTTGCTGAGATTTTGCTTGGCTGGTGCAGACTCTGGTGACGTGAGGTCGTCGGTTGGTGTCAATGTTTCGCTTAATGGGAGCGCAAGGTCGTTTTTTGGTGGGTTAATATTGTAATCATGGTATTTCCGAGTTGTCTCTTAATTCAGTCAGACCAAGTGCTTTGACAGTGGCCATTGGGTCAGCCTCCACAGAGGTCATATCTGGCCTGCAACCAGGTAGCCCCGGTACACAAGGCTCTCCAAGAAACTGCCTCTACTTGCGAGAACATGAACTTAGGAGTAATGAAAACAGTTGGTGCTGTGGGAAAAGTAAAAGGAATCAAGTAGTGGTTGAGAGAATCAAACGAGTTGGGAAACACCTGGCGGTAAGGGCACAACGAAAGAACACAGACCCATTTGATGAGGAGAAAAGACGACAACACAGAAATGCACCTGCCTTTCCTTGTCCATATTTCGTTGTGTGTTTCTTTTTGTCTTTTTTAGATATTACGTTTTTGCGAATTATAGTTTGCCTTCTTTTCTGGGCAAGCGTTGAAAGTTCGAATGCCGTAAACACTATTTCGTGCGCACAGAAAAGCAATGTGTGAAGACAAAAATCCTTGTCACAGTGATAAACGTATACGGGGAACAATCCCAAGACAGGAATGTCACCTTCAATGCATCTCTGTCCCAATCTCGCGTTCGCCTTTTAATTTGCAGATCGAGTAGCCAAGGATCAAAGAAGCGAAGTTTACCTTTCTACGAAATATTCTCTCGCGGAAAACGCAATCACATTTTCTCCTCACCGTTTGACAAGATCGGATCGGATACCACAGCAACTCCCCCGGCAAACACGACGCCGTACAAGGCGATCATGTTTTCCAGGGAATTGTCCAAATGTACCAGGACCTTCTCGCCTTTCTTAACGCCGTGACTCTGGAACCCAGCGGCATATCGCTGACACATCTTGAGGAGCTCTGCGAAAGTGATGTCTTCGTCGTTCCAGACCTGCAATATGTTTGCAATTCAGACTTCATCCGCGACACCCTTGTATAGCAATACCGTCTAGAAGACAAGACATGCGCATTACGTCATCGTTAAAGGGACACTGACACCCCCTGAAAAGTTTGTTTTATTTTTTGCCAGGCGATTCAATATGGTGTCAGAGGTCTACCTAATCAACATTTTGCTACATCGTCACGTATATTTTAATAAAGTAAGAAAAAAACGCAACTGCTCAAAAACGGAATTGAAACTGGACTGGGGAGGAAGAAGAAATATGAAGGAGGAGAGGGTTGGCGAAAGTCATGTGGCTCTGCAACTTTTTTTTTTCGATCTACGTATTTGCGTCTTTTCAGAAGCCACAAAATATGGGTATTATATTTATTTTCTATCTTAATATTGAGTGTGTGCCTTCGGATGACCCACGACTTTGATTATATTTGGTGGTTGTGTCTAAACCATAGAAAACGGCACGTGACCACGGAGAAGAGAGTGAGCGCGACTCAAACCGGCCAGTTCTCGATCGACGGTTTTCGTGCACAAAGAAAACGAATTTCGAGTCGCAAATGGTGTTCTGGGTATATGGGCCTTCTTATGTTATCTACAAATAAAAACCTTGGCGAACATAGATACCCTGTCAATGTCCCTTTAAAGCTGGACTCTATTGGGCACATATGCTCTGTCGCGTGACGTACCGTGACGCTATGGTATCGCGTGACGCTGTGAACTCGATTTTACGGCCAGATTTGGTGGAGAATTCGGCCTTGTGCGACTCGACATCGCGCTACCTGACGTTAGGTCTCATCCGTTACATTTCCCAACTAAATTTATAGAGGAAGTTTGCGACACCTCACCTGACGTCATTCGACGTGATGTCGCTTGATACAATGACGTCACGTGACGTCACTTTCCTTGCTAAATCTAGTGACTAAATTCAGTTACGGACGGACGAATTCCTGGTATGGGAGGTTCCGTTCAAAGAGGCATTAAGATAACTTCATCCAGTTCAACGTACGAGGTGCTCGACGACATTATGATTTTGCGGGTATCGAAACCTTGGAGAGCCTCGATGGAGTTTAATTACGGAAATTTGGCTATCATGCTCCAGCGCAAAACTGCTCTTCGTCGCTGCGCCTCCACAGTGAAGAGCTTGTAGAAAACAATCTATGCCAGAGAAATGTTGCCACCCCTGTATTTGCGGGTAGAAGACCGGAGTAAATTTCAACATTTGCGCATGTCACGACAGCGACGCAATGGTGCCTAAATGAACGGCAGTGGCACAGAGAAAGTTCTATGGTAATTAAAATAATAACTACATTTCACGTCTTTCTATAGCGAGAATTCACGTCCGCGCACACTTCCAGCTTACTATGCCAACAAACTAAAGAGCTACTCTTTCGGCTTGTTTTATTGCTAAGACAATACACCCGAAAGGAGTGAAAGCAAAAATACAACTAAGTACGCATAAAAAAAAAGGGCGGGCTATTATTACGAGTTTGTTTTATGGTGGCGAAAACTGAAGGCACTGCTGGAAAGGCCAAGATGTATGGTTCGAGTGACAGCGGCATGCAGGGCGAGAGTGCCGGCATCCACAAGTTGCAAAGCCACAAGAGATCCCAAAACGCGAGGAGGAACCTGTTACAGGTTGCGGATCAACCAAGCATATTGCGAGTGCTTGCACTCAGAGCGAGGCGATCAGTTTTCAGTGGAAAAAGGTCGGGCATATTCAGCGCGTCTGCCGCTCATTGTGAGGAAACCGAAAAACCGCGTGGGAGGAAGAAACTGCTCGTCGTTTTCGGTAGAAGAGGGAACAGGAAACGTTGCTCTGAAAAGCATAACGGCAAAATAAGATCAACCACTCAAGGTGGGAGTCCTAGTACAGAATTCTCTGTTGACAATGGAACTTTATAACGGGGTGGAGGTTTCTGCTACTTCAAAGCAGCAGTACAGCGAAACGTTCGGTCAAAAAAGTTGTGACAGACGTCACTTCGGTTGCGGACATACACCGGGGAGGCGGTTCAGCACTGCGGAGTTATCGACGTCGAGGTGTCAGATAAGGAGCAGACAAAGCTTTTGCCTTTGTATGTGCTAGACCAGTCCGGTCCACCCCTACTTGGGGAGAGTGGCTGGTATCAACAGTACTTCACGGAAGCAAGCAAGGGCAGTCATTATCTAATGTTGACAGGTGGTGAGTATTTTCTAGCATCAGAAAGTATTCACAGACGAATTGGGAAAGATTTCAGAAGAAGAGACAAGGCTGGTTTTGAAAAAAGGACACCAGCCCAAGTTCCTGATAGCTAGAAGTATTACCTTTGCCTTAGTGCTAGCGGTGGAAGAAAGAGCTGACAAAGTTAGAGGCCCTGGGCGTCATCACACCTACAACTAGCAGCGAGTTAGCAACCCCACTTGTTCCAGTACCCAAGAAGGATGGCTCCATTAGGTTGCGTGGGGATTATGAAACCACGCTGAAACCAGTCTTGGATGGCGAGCGCTACCCGTTGCCAAGGATGGATGAACTTTTCTCGGTGCTGGCTGGTGGTTACAGATTTTAAAGACAGACCTCAACAGAGCTTATCAACAGGTTGTCATGAACGAAGATTCTCGCAAGCTCCTGACAATAACGACACACCGAGGTTTGTACCTGATGAACCGTATGCCGTTTGAAATTGCACCGGCTCCTGCTATCTTTCAACGATTCATGAACAGCATGTTGAAATGAATCTCTGGAGTGACTTGCTACCTGGAGGATGTCTTATCCCCAGGCAAAACTCAAGAGGAGCATCTTCGAAGCTCGAAGGAGGTGGAGTTCATGAGGTTTGCTGATCGGGATATTCGCATCAAGTGTGAGAAATGTGCCTTCTTCCAAGACCAGCTCCAGTACCTGGGGTATGTGATAAGCCCTAAAGGGATTCACACATCTCACGAGAATGTGGTTGCCATCATGAGTGCACCAGCGCCTGCGGACATGCATCAAATGAAAGCATTCCTGAAGCTGTGAACTACTATGGCAAGTTCGTGCCACAACTTGCTACAGTAGTGGCACCCCTCTATAGGCTACTTCGCCAAGATATTCAGTGGTCTTGGGAGCAGGAGAGTGAAGAGGCATTCCAGGAAGTCATGGAGCTTCTTGCCTCTTCCAGGGTGCTTGCCCACTATGACCCAAAGTTAACATTGCAGTTAGCATGTGATGCATCGTCATTCCTACGGCGTGGGGTCGGTCGTGTCTCACATTGCGGAAGATGGAACTGCTCGACCGGTGGCATACGCATCTCGTACCCTGACTTCACCAGAAAAAGAATACTGTCAACTGGAGAATGAGCCTTGGTTTTGCTTTTTGCAGTGAAGAAGTTCCACTTTTACCTTTTTAGTCGCAAGTTGTCTTGTGACAGACCACAAGCCGCTTCACACCATCTCTGGACCGAAGTCTGAGATTCCGGCTCTGGCAGCAGCTAGACTGTCAAAAGTGCGCAGTGACACTGTCGGCGTACAGCTGCTCTTTGATGTTCAAGAGCTCAGCAGAAAATGCAGAAGCATACTGTTCTTCTACGCTACCGGAGAACACGCTCGAAGGGGGACAAGAGGAGGAGGCTTTTTTGTTCGCTGCGTTTTCTCTCCTGGCCAGAAATACAGTCTAGATATTGCGAGAGAGACGGCGCGGGACTCTCTGCTCAGTCTAGTTTTGGAACACGTGCTGAAGGGCTGGCCATCTTACGTGGCCGATCATTAGCTGAAACCGTTCTTCCAGCGTATCACTGACCTGTCGGCACACCAAGCGTGCCCCATGTTGGGGCTGAGAGTCGTAGTGCCGGAGAGGTTACGAAGTTCGCTAGTTCGCTGCAGAAGAGATCCACGAAGGGCAGTCGGGTGTTGACTACGCTCATTGACTACGCCTGGACGCTTTCGCAGGAAACATTCTTTTGGTAGTCGTGGACGCTCCTCCAAGTGACCCGAGGTTTTGTGTATTGCAGTCGGCAGCATCGTTCAGCATGCAATTGAAAAGCTGCAAGAACTGTTTTACGTTTTGGAAGTCCGGATACATTGGTTTCGGATAATTGCACCCAGTTCACGTCGCAAGGAGTTTAAAGGTTTTGAAAGGTAGTGGAACGTGCAACATGCTGACAGTAGGCACCGTAGCACTAAAGTAACGGGTTAGCAGAAAGGTTTGTGCAGACACTCAAGGTAGCGTTGCACGCAAGGGGTGGCCTCCAAGTTCATGCAACAAACTTTGAACAAGTTTCTACTAAGTTGCTCTAATGTGCCACGTTCAACAACTGAAGAGCCGACAGCTGTTTTTGCTACTGGGAGATGTCTCCGTACAAGGTCGGACGCTGTCAAGCCGTCCGTGGAAGGCAACGTGACCAGACATCAGTTCCAGGCGCGAGAGTTCCAGGACAGTCAAGGTTCCGAGCGCGGGAGTTCCAGGTCGGCGAACAAGTTCGCGTGTTGAATTGCCGACCATGAAAAAAGTGGTTGAAGACCACCATTCTATCGAGGAGTGGACTACGTCTCTTACAAGCTGCAGGTAGAGCAGGACTATGGCACTCTGCATTTGGCGTCGTCACTCAAGACCACATCCGGCCTGATGCTGACCAAAGGCGAAGATACACCGCTTTCCTGTTGCAGGAAGGCAGAGTCGATGTTTTACCTCGGCCTTCGGAGCTACCAAGCCCATTTCAACGATCAATAAGATCAAGGACGCAGGCTTCTGGCAACACAGAAGGGCAAGCAGCCTGACACCAGTACCATCGGTACCTAGCAAAGAGTGCATCGTCCTCCCTCGCGCTATTCGCCGCAGGCGTGAACTGGAACTTGTGAGCGGACATCACAGTTGTGTCGGGGAAAATGTGATGTTTGTCTCAAGTGCCTGAAGTAATTGTTCAGCCTGTGGAGCCTTCGGGACTCATTAATCCGGAACTACAACAACGGGTCCGGTTTTATCGTGTAAAATTACAAAAGCAGAGGCTTCCTTTTTGTAGGCCAAAAAGCTTTCATGGAGTCAATGGCGGATGGCGGCACAGACGACCCAGTCGAGTGGCGGGTCGCGTTCGGAGCACGTTACGATTGATAGCCGGCGCTACCGCCTTGTCGAGAGTGCTCGCGACAACCGCCGGGCTATAAAATTACCGCCAATCTTTTTTGTAAAAGGTACCTTTGGTTTTAAAATTAAACGCGGACAATGACAGAAAAAACTTAAAGGCGTTCTTGCTGCCGACGGATTTCGTGTACGCCTCGTCCGCTTTCTTTCACGGGTCAGCTACGCATTTGCACGCTGCCTGATGCCATCTATCAAGCCACGTGCGCCAAACAGCCAGCCGGACACCCGCCACTCCATTCGGTCGTCTGCGTCACCGTCCGCGGTTGATCCTGGCTAGTCCTATGATCCTATTTTTATGCAGAAATAAAACTAAATTTCTGTAATTTTGCATGATAAAACCGACATGTGAAATACACCTCTGACAAAAAGTTTAGATTGCTATGTGCTGGCAGACTTGTGCCCGTTACTTGTAAAATGTAATGGATTACAAATACAGGTACAAATTACCGAGCCTCAGATGTAACGAATTATCGTTACAAATTACGTTAGCTGAAAAAACGGATAACTTTACTCGTTACGTTACAAATTACTTTCACGTAACTTTTTCTGTACTTATCAAGAAAACCATAGAAATAAAATTTGTTTTCAAAAATGTTCTGCAGCATTACTTTCCATTTTTCATACGTAGTCATTTCATGGTAGTCATTGCAAAAAATAAAATACTGTACTTAGGAGAAATAATTTTGGTGCAATCTGTTTAGAGAAAATGATTCCTGCAATTCTGCACAGAAAGCTAGCGGTGATCATGCTCAGTAGAAGCGTCTACATCCGCTAAAAGAGATCAACAAAACAACGCCTACTCGGCATTGCCTTCTTCATTTTTGTTTTCCCCATATTTGAATATGAATTGCCCGTTTTTCCAATGGTTCTAATGACAAATCATACAAAAAAAAATCGTGTTTTTTTTTGTTATTTTTTTTTGTTGAGGTTGCTATTTGTACACTGCTGGATTGATTGCCTGATCATATCGCTCCAGTTTCTGTATTAAGTTCATATTTAAAAAAGGAACAAGTAATTAAACTAATCCGTTTCTAGTATTTGTGACGAAATTACAAATTACGGTCGTAAAAAATTAACGTAGCAATTATAAAATTACTTCAAAAGCAACGGATTATAAATAATCAGTTACTTGTAACGGATTACTTATCAATTCAGCGTGCAGGCGTTTATTTTTGCGGTTCATTTTAGATCGTGCCTGCGTACTTCAGACACCCTATATATACAAAGGCACCGTTAAGTGTGAACATATGTTGTCAAGCTTACCAGAGCAGTTCGGCAGCCATATTGCTCGAGGCGCAGTTTCACCACCTGGTACAACGTCATTTCCGGCACAGGTTCCGATGGGTATGGGGAATAGACGATGCCATTTTCGATCCGGGCCTTGAGTGCCATTTTTCGCCGACGCGTTTTATTAGATTACCTGGAAAAAATAAAAGAAAGTAGTCGGTGCATAGGTTTACTATGCCCCATAAATATCCGCAGAACTACGGCCGGAGCTGAAGAAACGTCTACGGACTCCTGCCGCATGACGATTTCGGTGCGCAAAAAGCGAATGCCCGTGGCTCGAGTCTGGTGAGACTTTAGTGGAGACAAATGCACCCCCCCCCCCCCCGCCGCCATCTTCGAGGCCCATACGTGGAATTGTTGCGAACGTTTTTACCTCTTCGCCGAGACGTGCGAGGGATTCGCGTGAACTGCCCGTGCCGCAGAGCGCAAGAAATAATGCGAAGAATAAATGAGGTCACCGCATACCCTGTTTGGCTATACTTCTGCCTTCTCTGTGTTCTGAAATCAGAAAATATTAAACCAACGTCGACTTCGTCTGCGATTCCTGGATATCCTTGCGTGCCGTACATATACAAGTCGGAGCGTCAGAGTGTGGGAAGCAGACCGTGGGGGGCGCCACATATTTCCGGAAAGGTCTATAGGACCTGCAACCAATGGCGAGCGTCCTCTGGGGCGTTGATTGGACACTTGGCTTATCCGAACGCTGACATAGCATTCTTGTCCAATCAGCGTCTGAGATCCATCTCGCTGGGATGACGTCACTATTCTAGCGCACGTGCCGTGATTGCTCTCGGTGTTGTCGGCAGAAGCGTCCCTCACCGTCGAGACTGGGAGTCATGCCGCAAACAGCCAATCGCTGACGCCGGCGGGAAGCGTCCGCTCTGGTGCCACGACCTTTCGGCAGGATGCACTGCATTTAGAAAAACGACAAAGCGTAAATGAAAACATAATTGAAGTCATTTTTCATTTAACGAATACTGACGAAGCCAGCATCCGCTTGAAAGGATGGGTACGGATAGCTCGCATAGCTCGCGCACGGGCATGAACACGTGTAACTGCAACGGTGTTCAGATGCGTGAACACCCGTTTCGACTAAAGCGAGAAACATTGGGCTGGCATAGCTCTAACGTCTGCTATTACTTTAGTGGCGCCGCTTAGCTCGGTGTCGGAAGCAAGAATTCTGGGCAGGCCAGGAATCCGGGGCCGTACAACGGTGGTTCGATGAACTGCACTGCCGTCACACCTGCTGCCATTGTGGTGGCTTTGAGCACGCGTCTTTTGCAGCATAAACGTTGTACTATGTTGTTTTTTTCTTTTTCAAGAAGCAAAATGCACACCGGCGTGGTGAAAGGAAGTTGCGTGCAGGGTCACTGAATACTGTGCCTGAATGGGAAACTGAATGGGAGTCGCTGAATTGGAAACCTATTCAGTGACTCTGGTGCAAAGGGATCGAAACTTTAAGGCTAAGCAGCCGGAATCGGTGCCTGTCGCAGTCTCGAAAGTCAGAAAATTAACGATTAAACGTAAATAAGAGAAGAATCACAAAATAAATAGAACCTAGATAAGCAGTAGCATCGTACCGGCGTGCGGTCGTGTATCACTACCGCGTGGTTCGCGTTAAAGACCCCAGGAATTGTACTGCACATGGCTATGTTGCTCATCTACAGCTTTAAGACAGGTCGCCCGTTGTGGCAGACTAACCTCAGGTCGTATAAACGTACACACAAAACACAATAGATAACCATTTAAATACAAAAAAATTCGAAGTGGAGAAATTTTAAAAGGAAATAGACTAATGTGTGTTAGAATACCTACATGCGAATAACAAGATTGGCGAGTAATACAGTTCACCATATAGTATAATTCAGTATTTAGATAAATATAACATACAATAGTTTGGGGCCAAAACTACTCACCGGGTATGACGCGATATTTCTGACAGAGGAGAACGTAAAATAATTTTAACGAACACTGTCGGCAAAAGGGTGTCTATTTGGGTAATATTTGTGGGCCAAACACACAATATTCTGGAATAGTTCTCAAAACTCTGCAATCTGCGCAAGGAATAAACAGTCTCCAAAATCCCTGAGATTTTAAGAATGTTGTTTTTGTTCACAAATACACGCCCGTACATTTGTGTTCCCGACTCTAATGGATCACATGGCAGCACAAAAAGAGCAACTAAGTGGAGCACGGAGGGTATTTGAAGGCATAAGTACAAGACGGCGAGATTAAAAATCTTTGAAACGCGGCCCATATGGTCGTATGCAATATGTTGACCAATCACAATTCCTTAAGGGTTCAAATGACGTCGCCACACTTGAACGATGCAAAGGGGGGGGGGGAAGGGCACGGAAATCGAAGTTTTTTTTTTTTTTTACTGAATTGATTGCCAATAATGTCTATTAAACAAAACGAAAAAAAACAAGCGCCACCGCCGCCCCTCTCCCTCCCCTTCGCCCCCTCCTCCGTCGCCACTAAACACTGGATGAAGCTCCGTTTCTGGACCGCGAGTGCCGCAAGTTACAAATACAGTCGTCAGAGTAAAGTAAAAACGCTGATCCATACGCACGTGCGACCTCATGGACATTGCACTCGCCAAACACATCCACACGGCGTCGATTCCTCATCGGTATCCGCGTGCGAAGAAACAGAGAGGCAGCACTTCGGCGGTGCCAAGGAAGCTCTGATCACGCCTCGAGACAGGCGAAACTTGCTTTCGACGAGTTGCGCCTTTTTCCTGAGGCGATGCGCTTTCGTAAAAATGTCCAAGCGTTCTCAAAGGCAAGTCTCACCTTCTCCACAGGGGTTTAAAAACTTCTTCTACGAATGACGACGAACCAGTAGAAAACGTGTCTTCAGACGCTGCCGCCAGCCTCTGCAACGCTTGCAAAAATACGATTTCGCTGCATACAAGATGGCCGTCCGGTGGCTGCACTCGCGCTGCAGCGACCAAGCGGGGACGCGCGAACCAGCAAATTGTCATAGAGATCAGTGCACTGAATCATACCGCTTCAGAGAATATTTGCTGCTACAATACCTTCTAGATATCCCCCCCCCTTTCTCTTCTTCCGCAATAGTAAGTGCTTCCTGGCGCTGGCCATGAACGGCGATGCGGCAGACGCCGCCATCTTTACCTCTATTGGGGCGAACCCCCATTAGTTATAACTGGGGCAGGCCAGCTCAGCCGAACTTAAAGATCGTTAGCGGCTCAATACCAGTTGGCACCGCCGTGTCACTCCAGCCGATCGCGATTAAGTCAACTGTTGCTGTCTTCAGGTGCAACCCCACCCTCGGTTAGTGTGATTCTAAACAAAACATTGCGATGGGATCGCCTTCTAGACCAAGACGGAACTCGCGGTCCATCAATGCGAGAAATCGTGTCTGGTGGCGCTTCGATATAGTGTGATATTTTTCTACATCCTAAATTGCAATCCCTATACTTTCGTTTCACCTTATGTTGTACCGCAGCGAAGGCTAGGAGCGCGAGCTCATAGCGTTGGCAGCTGCTCTTAAGTCACGAGAGCTTGTGCCGCCGAGATGTGCTTCAGAGCAAGGAGCTCGTGCTTGTAGCCTTTCCTGCGGTACATCATAAGGTGAAAAGCAGAGTATCAGTAGGACTAGGGATGTCAATTTCAGTCCTTCGCTTGTTTTGGTTCTGCGCGAGCTTTCAGTGAAACACTCAGCGCTCATTCACACTGGAAGCGGATCCGCGTTCGCAAAGCGGCTAGCGAGCGCGGTTGCATAAAGATCCGGTACAATTGCACGCGCACTTGATGTCATTGAGTGCGCGTGCAATAGACCGATCTCACCAGCCAGTTTGACTACGCCACCGCTGCCGCAATGCATGGAGGGAACTTTAGTCTTTCTGCACGTGCGACAACCTCGCTGGAGCTCTGCGCGTGTAGAGCACGAGACAGCACGAGCCCTCTCGTGCACTGCCGTTTGCCTCCTGTGAACTAAAGTTATGGCGGCTCCACACATGCGCCGAACGCTTGGTGAGATCGGTCTATTGTACTGAATCTTTATACAACCACGTTCGCAACCGCTTTGCGAACGCGGATCCGCTTCTAGTGTGAATGAGCGGTCACGGCTGCGCCAGGTCTCGTGCAAGTTGCCTACGCTCCGAGCACACGTCTCCAGCAAATGTTGTCAGAACGAAGCAAAATCAAATTGTTGTTTGTATGCTCATACAGCCAGAAGTTCGTCTGCCTCAATGGGCTTCCGGTGTCTCAGCTGTAGATGAGCAGTTTAGCTAGTGCGGTACAATCGCTAACCTGCAGGGTCTTTAGCGTGCACCACGCAGTAGTGACATACGGGGACACACGCTGGTACGATGGTGAGAACAAAACGGGCAAATTGTCCTAAGCTAATGGCGAGACACGTGTGCAAAAAAAAAGTGACGCGTTGAAAAGTATAAAATTGCCTGTGCGTTATTTGCACACCGTGGATTTGGGAGGTCAATTTCACATATTCCATTGTGATCAGATTTCTTTGGCGGGCCGGCCCATTCGTCGTGCGTGTATTTGGCTCTTTATGGATTTCCAGGTAAACGTGATGAGGTGATAGACATCGGTTTCCAAAATTCTATTTTGAGAAATTAAATACGCGAAACAATAAAACAAGGAACTATTTATTTTGCCAGGTGCCTAATTTAGGTAACTAGATGTATATTTTAACAAAAACCATATAAGACTGAAAACCATACAAAATAAAAAGACACTCAGGTGGAGATATCGAGTTTGGTAAACCCAAAGTACGATTGGTACGGGAGTTTCACGCTTATTAAAGTAATGCCAAGGTTAATAATTTACTCCCAGCAATAAATTATAAAAATTATTTTAATATGAGTTTAATTATAAATGCAGTGACTCCAAGGAAAGATTCTGATTCTGTGGATAGCTTTTACACAGGGTTTAAATAATGTACCAGTATTAATTTGGTAATTTGTGCGCGCAAGTAGTAGTGTACAAAAATTAAGATTAAGCAAAGGGTGGAGCGTGACGTTGTATAAAATATGGTGCAAGTGTGAACATCGCACGCTGATTAAAACTGAAACAGCGCTACATTTTACACTAGCGTTGAGCGTATCTAAAACTAAGGATGCACCGAAAGCTAAGGTTTTTACATACCGCTGAGGGCGTAATGTTTGAATGTTGATAGTACTTTGTCACCATTTGATTAGATTCTGGTTTCTTACAACACAAAGAACGAAATGTTCTAACTCTAGGTTGATAAAAAAAAAACTCCACCTGTTGACAGCTACCAATCATCTCGGCGCCGATTATGGGTATTCACAGCAAGCCAAGGGTCGCGTGATGACAACGAGTATTTTCCACGTGTGATCTCATACAATCGCAGTTGTTCTTTAAAAAGAACATTGTTTACCCAGGCAAGCGACCACATGCGAAGTTTAGAATATTCTGTCCTGATTGTGGCACGCGTGGCAAGTAGCATAGGTTTTCTTGCAATCCGCGAAATAGATTGCTCCTGGGTTACCGTGGTCTATTATGCATGTCGCACACACAAGAGCACGAGGTGAATCGCAGTGGAAACGAAAACAATAGTGATAAACAAGTGTGTAGTCACGTAAACACTGAGGCATTGCACATATCCAGAAGGTAAGCTTTGTTTCACCAAATACTTTGCCGGAAAGTATTTGGTTTCTCCGCGCGAGCGAAGCGGAACGTATACAAGCGCGAGAATGCTTCCTGCGCTACTCTTCCAGTGAACAAGTGCACATGATCAGTAGAGCCGTTCAAAGCATGGGGTTCGCTTTTATAGGGGGCATTCACTGGACGCCATGTTTGAGGGCGCAGTCTACAGCGCATGCCCATAATTTGAGCTCACATTACTAGGCTGCTAAGACCGGTAATCCTGATGATGCGGGATACACGTTGCAAAAAAACTGTGGAAGATCGCCGTCGGCACGTGCTCAACAGTCGCGCACGCAGCTATGGCCTCCAGTGAATACTCCCTATGCGGAGGGCAAGTTCGTCTGCTTCTTGCGCAGGGGGTAGCGGTGACGTCAGAACGCCGAGCCCTGATTGGCTGATCGCGGTCCCCTATCTGAGCGTCGTCTGCTCCTTTGCAACGTCGTCTGCGTCTGTCGTTTACCTTTCCTGCGACTTTTGCAAGTGGAGAGGCCAGATTCACGAAACTATCTTACGCCAAAAATATGCGTAAGACAAAACTTAAAAACAAATTCCTATTCACGAACCGAAATTTTCGTAAGTTTTGCGCAGGGTTCGACAAAATCCTACGACAGCTCCGAAGCTACGCACTTGTTACGATCAAATCAGCATGGCCGACAGCGTCGCGGTCGCGACGACCAACGGACGTTTATGTTTCTACGTGAGCTTCTCTCGCGTCCCGACTTCAAGCAGCAAGAAAAAGTAAAAAGTACTTGAACCAGACCACGACGAACAAGAACGCTGGATCCACAAACACCCGGGAAAAGCTCCAACGGCCAAGATTCCACCGACACCGACCAAGCGAACTCGGCAGGTAGGCCTAGCAGCCACTCCGACTCGGCGACCGTCTGCCCACGACCGGCTGGCGAGCTGAATGGAATGTGCCCGCGCGACCCTTGTGAACCCTTCCCGTATTATACTGTGATCACTGACCTCAATTTTAGATTAAGAGGTCAATCTCTTCCTCTTGTCATCTCCTTGTTTTCCGAGGCAACGGTGACTCTCGCCGGTGAAAAAGCGGTGAATATCCGACAGACGCAGGAAAGGTAAAGGAGCCATCGCTTTGACTAGCAGACGTAAAGCAGACGACGTTAACTGCGCCAACCCGCCGACGCCGTTAAAGAATGAGGAGTCTTGCCGCACACGAAAGGGGAAAAAGTATTTGGGAGGGAACTTGCGGACACTAACACGCTCACTCTCGGTTCTTAGCAAACAAACCTCGGCGTCTCGGGACACCTCGCCAGTGAGTACTTTGACTTCCCTCCTTGATGCGCGTCTGCTAGTTGTTCGACAAAAACAACGAACCGCTCGAGTTATTTCGTCTGCCTTCTCTGAAAGGCGACGTCGAGCTCGCTCGTAAAGACCTGCACTTCCGAAAGTCGCAGGAAAGGTAAGACAGACGCAGACGACGTTGCGAGCAGACGTTGTTGCAAAGGGGCAGACGACGCTCAGATAGGGGACCGCGATCAGCCAATCAGGGCTCGGCGTTCTGACGTCACCGCTACTTCCTTTCTCGTGCGCAGAAGACGAAAATGAGCCCACTTGCGAGGCGTATAGCTTTCGGTACGCTCAGATATAAAGTGATTTACTCGTACAGTGCTATCACTTTTAAAAAACAATTGACAATTTGTTTTTATTAAAGGGCAACTCCGGTTCATAGTTTTAATTTTGGGATTACGACTTTTTTCAGCGCAGTCAGCGTCCCTGAATTACAAGGTGTAATATTTTTTTTCCTGTTATTGTGCGTAGTTTTAAAGATATCGACGCCTCAAAGTTTTGTTTGGGGCGCGGTCGACAAAACCAAAACTAGCCGCTCGAGGCGACGGCAACACTGGAAATCAGCCGCTAGGCGGATGTGACGTCATGGTCGTTCTCGTCCGTTCCTTGTTTCTGTGCAACGAGTACGCGGTCCAAGCGGCACCTACCTCTGTTGCGCTAGCCCAGTGTTGCACGGAACGGCGTTTCAAAGCACGGCGTTCCTGGAACGCGTTCCTTTAAAGGGATGGTGAACCGAAATTTGGATTTCAGAAAAACAATGCAGGAGATGTAGGCGGGACGCTACAATCCCTACAACACTACTCGTAAGGCGATATCTCGAGTGGACGGCCGTATTTTGAGAAAAAGAGGTCGAGATTGAACAAGGCCGACGAGGCGCGTGACGTCAAGATACCTAGTTTCCTCCCTCTTGCTTCGCTCCTCAAGGCGGCGAGGCGGAGAAGACGCGAGGCCGTTCCCTCTCCTTCTCGGAGAAACATGACGTCAACAAACCTGTCAAATTCGCCTCCTTTTCTTGAAAAATACGGTCATCCGTTTGAGATATCGCCTTATGAGTGATGTTTTGGTGTTTGTAGCATCCCGTTGCACGCTTTTGCCGCGTGTTTTGTGGAATCCAGATTTCGGTTCAGCATCCCTTTAAGAGGAACGAAGGAACGCCGCCGTTCCATTTTGAACCTCGACTAAGTGGACAAACTACAGCGACAACGCGGCCCCAAGGCACATAAAACATGGCATAACAGCGACGAATGCCTCCAACAAGAATTCCAGTGGGTTCCAGCAAGCTTTCAGAACCCAGAGTAGAGTGGCATCATGGTCCCGCGCAAAAACCCTATGGCGAATTCGAGTGGTCATTTCCCGGCAAACTATTTTGCCATATTTTTTGGCAAAGGCATTCGCTTGGTGAAAGTCTGGCGAGTGCAAGCCGTTCGTGTGGAAGTCGGGCGCAAACCGGCAATTTACCAGCACAATTTTTGCTCGAGCTCCAAGAGGTCGGGCAGCTCGTATGCCAAACTGTATCCGGTGTACTGTTCACGTTTTGCTGGGGTGCCTCGGGGACTTTAGTGAGGCAACCAAAACAAACAAATGGAACTGCATTTTGTAAAAGAGGCATCCAAAATCATCAGTTTGTGCATCGAATTTGTATCATAAAACTGATGCAACGTGTCTCACTGAAGAAAACGTATATATATATATATATATATATATATATATATATATATATGTGTATGTGTGTGTGTGTCTCACTGAAGAAAACGTATATATATATATATATATTGTGAGATGTCGTACGTACCATTTACATTTCCAGTTTCCTTGCAGTGGTGGTTTACTATCATGGTTGAAGGTAACAAAAAAGAAATGTTCGGGAGAGCATCTTTCCTCAATTTTTTGCTCTCCCAATTGTTTTGCATTATTAGTGTTTTGAATTGGTCGATACTGAAGTGGTCCTGTAATAGATTGAAGAAATCGGACTTAAATCGAGAGCACATCGTGTAACGCCACCTCAAACGCTCGTTTCTGCAGATCCTAGGTTAGCCCGCCAAAGACTTGCACGTGAAGTTTGCGCGCTGTCAAAGCTGCTGGCGCGAGTGTGGGGTTGATCTCAAATGTTTTATTTACTTGCGTTTTTCGTTTCAATACGACTATACTTCGTTTCAGCTTACGTCCAGACGCAGTCAATGATACAGGCGCGAGCTCCTGGCTTTCAGCGTCCCTGTCAAGCACGCGCGCTCGTGCAGTGCAAACACTGTTCAGGGCCACACGCTCGCACTTGTAGCATTGGCTGCGTCTGGACGTAAGCTGAAACGAAGTATACGAGCGAAGGAGACCCTATTGACGCTACGAGAGCGAACGCACTTTGAGCGGGCTGAGCACACACGCTCGTCCAGTAAGAGCGTCGTTAGAGAAAACATACTCCTGCCTGTCGCACTGGCTGCGCTCGCACCTATATTGAAACGGAGTATAGATACAGCCCAATGCTCGGGTCCGCAGCTGCGGCAGCGTTGCAAGCTATCTGTGCGAAACAAAGTATGGTACGCGAGCACGTACGCAACACTTGACGAGGAGCGCGTACTGCGCACGCACCCGTAATTGGGAGCGACGCCGATGCCACAAGCCACGAGCAGGAGCAGGCCGGTTTGAACGGCATAAGGCCCCGACGCAGAGTTGCGTCTGAGAGCGTTTCACTGCGTTGCGACTGCGAGAACGCAGGACATCCATACTTATTTTATCGCGTGCCAAGCAGATTCCTTGAATTGGATTCCACGCTTCATACGAAGCACAGATGTGCCGGTGACTCGCTTTCGTTTCTCGACGCAAGGCAGTCAAACGCTCTCAAACGCAACTGTGCGTAAGGGCCTTTACTTCCACGGCACCAGCGTCAGTGCATGCCAAGTTGGCAATGTTGTGCTCGCTATTACATCGCTCGCGTTTACGGTGGAATGGAATGCACAACTCGCTCTGAACAGCCGTATTTTTGCATGCTAATGAGTATACGAAGCACCTACCTCGCATGCTTAACTTTACGGCTCCCGTCGAGTTGAAATCTTTTTCGACCGATTCGGTGAAGCAAGGTCTTCCTCCGAGGTTCATTTTCCGTTTCAGAGGAAACGCTGAAAAGCTTTCCGGTCGACTTTTCTACGTGCGCAGCAGCCCGTCAGCTGCGGCGTAGCAACATCTTGGGAAATTCATGACGACCGGAAGTCCAAAACCGAAAGCCAGATATCACGTGACAACTGGCCAAAAGTGTGCGCGGCGGCTAGTTCAGAGAATGGCGCCACTTTTCCCAGGATAGAGGGGCTTTGCGACGGACACGCGGTCCGCTGTTCGTATTTCATTTAAATCCTATAGTACCATTCTATCGGGGACTGAGAATACCACCGGAACTTTGAAACGCTGCGCAACATTCTTTAAATTATGGGACATGGCATGCAAGTAAGGAATAATTGCCGGTCTCATTTTAGATAACGGACCAAATATGTTTAGAGTGCAATAGGAGTGGTGTACGATATACTGTTGACTTGCGGTTCCGGTTACATTGATCTGACGGGTAGGTGTGTCTATGACTGTGTACGCGAACATGCGGCAGCCATGAAAGCAAGCCCTTCTGGTAATCTCGCCATCCATTCGAGTCGTTGCCCATGCTCACCTGTTCTGCATGATGTTAGGATTCTAGCGAAATATAAAGAAAAATTGCGCCGAGAAGTACACGAGGCGTTTGAGATCAGGGCAAAAGCAAATGAGTGCGTCAGCGAACCCTCCCTTGCCCTCTCAGGGAAAGAGTTGATTTTATCACGTGGTTTCATCGACTCTTGTAACGAATACGCGTTCTACTATGGCTTATAACATATGTTTTTTCTCAAATAAATTTCAGTGGCGAGTGAGTCTTCTGTTGCTTCCATTCCTCTTTGTGTCTGTCGTTTTTGCGCTATTAATATACCTGAATATTAACCAACTGGCTCAACTTTCCACTTTAATCCTTTGAATTGACTGGGCGCTTTTTCTGTGGCAGATCTCCACAGAAATAAAAGATGCAGCAAACCGCAGCCGATCGAAGCGCGGACTGGTCTCTGACAGGCGCGCCACTATTTCACGCTCAACACTATGGATCGCACACATCCGATTCTCCCGGACAGTGAAGATACTTGATCGGAACTAATTACACTTGATTTTTTATGCAAATAAAGATTGTAAAGATTAATTAAGATTCGTCCAAATATAACTTTTTATGTTAGTCTCAAGGCAGGTTTTGTTAGCACTAATCAACCTGGTACTGCATGAAATATTTCATGCATAAAACATAGTTTTTATATTTTTGTCATAGTTTTATTTTTTATTTAAGAGGAGAATCACTTGCTGACGTTAACTTTTCATATCCATGCGAGCTCGTAAAAAGACGGTTTATGGGAAAGTCCTGAAAAACTTTAAAAAAGCACAAATAAAAAACGTGAGTTTTGAGAGTTAGTAGTCAGCGGAGGACTGCTGAATGGGAGAAATATGGTCGCATGGAACCGAACCTGGGGTTCGAGTTCCACATCAATTTTGAAGTTCGAGAGCTAGATTTTTTTCTTTTTCGGCATGCAATCGAGAGTCTAATCGTGACACAATAAAAGCAAGACGTGAAACAGAAACCACTCGTACCATCCTTTCGATTTTCTTGCTCGCCCACGTCGCCAAACAGAGCAGCCCTTGTGTGTCTGCCTAACAGAACAGTTCGAACAAATGCGATATGTCCCCAGGAGTGTCGCGTGATCGTAACAAGTCGGACGTAAAACATAGTTTTCTTACCTTATCGCCTTGGTTTTTTAGCTGAAAATCATTCCCAGACAACACAATTCTATCCTCAGGATGTCCCGAAGACATCTAGTTGCGGATGTAAAGATGGCCTGAGGACGTCCTTACAACATCCCTTACTGACGAAAATAATCCCTTAGTAGTCCTCAAAACGATTTGTCCGGCCCAAGTACGTCTGCAGGACGTCCTCAAAGCATCAACTATAAGGCCTTATGAGGATGTGTTTTAATTATTAGGGTACAGCACTACAAGGCAGCTAGTACTCTGCTGTAAAATGGTGTATTTCTGGGCCAGTTTGTTGTTGAGTTACATTATTAAAAGTCCGAGGACACCTAAGCACTTATGAGTTTTCAGTGCGAAAGCATGCCGCCTGCGACGTACTGCCTCCGCCTCGCGTTGTCGAAGGGCATCGTCCTCTTGCCGCGTGAGACGTTTTGAATCGCGATACGCTTGCGCCTCACGCTTTCGAAAGGCTTTGTTCTGTCAACATGGCGGGCGGAAGGAGCAGAGTCTCGCAGCTGCTCGTTCGCGACCCGGCGTGTATTCGGAGACTTGACAACGATGGTGGATTTCGCTGCCTGCCTCCTCGCTCGTTGTGCTGCGTTATTCCGCTCCCTTCGTTCGTCTGCGGTGTACTTGCGTGGACGGGCAGGATTCGCTGCTGCCGAGGTTGCGGCCGCTGCGACGATGGCCAGGGTGTCACAAGTGAGCGTACACGGTGCACTGCCGCAAAAGTAAACTAGGCATCGCCGAATGCGTTCCATCCGCCCAAAGGCAGAGCTAGAAGGTCACGCTGAACGCAGAGTATTCGAGCCCGATCGATAACTTGATCCAAAGTTGCCGTGGGATTTCTGCAACTGTCCAATGGGAAAATGGCAGTCGACCGGCAGACGCTCAAACACATGGGGCTCTGCGGCGCCAGAAACTAAAAATCGGGCAAAAATGAGGCTCCGGTTTCCCATTGAGTACGCTCAGAAAATCACTTATAACTGCTGATTAAATTATCAGATCGAGCTGAAACTCTAGCATCTGGTTGTGACCTCTAGCAACACCTCCAGACGGAGAAATGAGCCTTCCGGCGATGCCTATTTATTTTTTGCGGTAAAAAAGACCGAGAAACTGTCATATTAGACTAATTAACTTTCTAATAAGTATAACGCCTTAATAAATGTTTCACAGTTCGGTTTCATAAAACAAAAAGTCAACGGAATCTGCTCAGTTTGTTCAGAAAGAACACATACTTCAAAGCTTCGAGGAAAAGAAGATGGTTCTTGGTATCTTCAGACTTCACAAAGGCATTTGATTGCCTAAGTCATAAAATTTTAATTGAAAAGCTAGACACTTACGGTATTCGAGGACAGGCACTGAAGTTAATAAAATCTTACCTGGCACACCGAATGCAGTTTGTTTGTAGTTGATGGGCACTCCTCAACTACAAAACCGATCATTTCCTGGTGTCCCACAAGGTAGTATATTGGGTCCTTTTCTTTTAATATATTTGTAAATGATATTGTTAACATTACTTCCGAAGCAATGTTTGTAAACTACGCCGACGACACCACTTTACTTTTCACTGCGGAAAACGTTGATCTGCTGTTCGAATCGGCAAACCTAGCGCTTTCTAAGTTGAACGTGTGGAGCCGCATCAATTTGCTACAAATAAACGTTGCAAAGACAAAAGCCGTGCTTTTTCGTCCCAAGAGCAAACTTGTAAATATCACCAAACATATAGTAATAAACTCAACCAGGATTGAGATCGTCAATGCTTTTAAACTGCTTGGTGTAACTTTTTCCGAGAATATGTCTTGGGACGATCACATCCATTATGTTACCTCGAAGTTATCACAGATAGTCGGTATCCTAAACCGCAACCGCTATGTACTGCCAACAAATGTTAAATTATTAATATATAACTCCTTGTTCTATTCCCATTTAATTTACGGCCACCTAGTCTAGAAGTAGACGACATTAACAAATCTTGATAAAATAAATTTTTTGCAAAAAAAAGCCGTGAGGGCAATCGTAATCGTAGATTTTGATCATCCTACAGCCAATCTATTCAAAGTTCCACATTATTAGTATATATTCTCTCTACGACTACAGACTTTCCACTACTCTAAAAGTGGAAGAGAATTAGAAATACTAGCTTTCTAGTGAGCCTTAGGCGCCTTCCAATATGTTCATCCTTATCCCACTCGTTCTGCGAGCTGTTGGGGAGGTGGTCACTCCCAGAACAAACTATGGAACACAAATGCTCAGATACACTATTCCGAAACTATTAAATTTATTTCGAACAAAACTTCGATTGGGAGAAATTATCTGTCAAGGATATTCGGGCCCTTCTGTTTGATGTCGATCGTGTGCATAAATCCTTTTCTCCTGTTTTTTATTAGTTATGTCGCAATTGTATCGCGTTTTTTTTTCTTTTTTCAAAAACTAGAAAGTGACAAAAAGTTAACAATCCTGTGAATCAGCCTTAACAAAGTGTGTGATGACGAAGGTCTTTTCTGCTATCCTTTCTATGAGCTTGTGCTCTGTATGTATTTTATACTGTGAGTATCACGCTGCTCTGCTGCTTGTATGCGGTCAGGGACCTCGATCAAGCTGTTTTCTGCAGCTTTTTTGTCTCTGATCACCATCATAAAATCTTATGAGTGAAATAAACGATTATTATTATTATTATTATTATTATTATTATTCTTTATTATTATTATTATGTCCATGTGTGTGCTGGTGTATGCCCGAAGGCGCCCGGTTGATCAACAAACGATGACCCTGGCAGACGTTCCAGCGTAAACAAATAAACTTTGAATATAAATGTATAACGAGCTTGCAAATTTTAATATATCTAATAAATACCAAAAAGCGCATATGAAAATTTCGAATTAGAAACTCAATCGAAGGCAAAAATATGAGGTTATCCCTGACGGAGTAGAAAGAAAACAACAAAGTTGCAGACGGCCTCTCAAAATGTCCGGGCACGCGTAGCAGACGGACTGGCGGGCAGTAAGCGCAGAAGTGAAGAAAAGAGAGCAAAAACTAATCCAAACAAGAAAAAAAGAAAGCGTGATGGTTCGAACGTCAAATAAACAAACAAAACCACACAAACACACACACACACAAACAACAACATAAAAGCAGGATGAAGAAAGAACGCGACGTCGTAGCTCCTCCTCAAAAATAAAAAGAAAGTAGACTGAAAAATGGAAAGAGTTGCTGACGGCGGTCAAGGGTGCCGACTTTTATCAGTTGAAGGCGACGAAGGGGACGTTAGTCGCCCGAACGCTAACAAGCGAATTCGTGTACCGTATATAACGTGAGTGAAATCACCTTTTTTTTTTTGCACTACGAGGTTTTTTGTTGTTGTTGTAGTTGTTTTCTGGACGCAAGAGGTCTGCTTTTCTTGGAACTCCGCTTTTATTAATTTCAGTAATAGCGTCAGATTGGCATGTGCAGAATCCACTTTTCCAGAGCATACTGACATCGCAATAACGTACGTTGTTCGGAATTGCCTTTTGCTTCTCCATCCTATTCGCCTATTCGACAAAACGGTTATAAGCAAGACATTCGAAACGTTGGGAGGCGTATCAGAACGCATATGAGGCTTACAAATCTGCTATTCACGATGCGAAGCTTGTGTATTTTAATCAGACTTTGCCGAATATGTTGTCTACTAATCCTAAGCAGTTTTGGAACATTATTGGTGATAACAATTCGAACGAAATCTCAATCAGGGTGGATGATTGTGTTATACCTAGTGAAGACTGTGCTGAAATTTTAAACGCGGCTTTTGTTAAATCTTTTTCCAGTGTAAGTAACATGTCACCTTGTTCATTACCTCGGTGCAACTTCATGCCTATGGAACATTTCGAAATTGATCCCATTGGCATTGTTCGAATAATCGATAACCTTAAACTATCATCCAGTGCTGGTGTCGATAATATTAACTCCAAATTTTTAAAAAACACAAGTGTATATTCTTCTATCATACTGTCAAAAATATTCACCCAATCGCTAGATCTCGGTGTCCTCCCAGACGATTGGAAAGTTGGGAAGGTGGTTCCGTTGCACAAAGGAGGTGATAAACATTCCCCTAACAACTATAGACCAATTTCACTCACTAGCATACCATGTAAAATACTTGAACATGTCATTTATTCTCAGCTTGTTAATTTTTTGGAGTCTAACATGTTTTTCAACGCGGCTCAACATGGATTCCGAAAATCATTTTCCTGCGAGACCCAGCTTTTATTATTTACTAACGACTTGCATTCTGTTCTTGATAGGGGTCCCAGATAGACTGCGTATTTTTGGATTTCTCGAAGGCGTTCGATAAAGTCTCACACGAGTTGCTTTTGTTGAAACTAAATAACCTTCGCATTGATGCTAACGTTCTGGCTTGGGTCCAGTGCTTTCTTACTAACCGATTCCAGTTCGTTACCGCCAATAACCATACATCTCCGCTCGCGTCAGTGACCTCCGGCGTGCCTCAGGGTTCTGTACTAGGCCCACTTCTGTTTTTAATCTTCATTAATGACCTGCCGAATAACATTTCTTCCTCAATTAACCTTTTTGCAGATGATTGTGTTATTCACCGTGAAATTAATGATGATTCAGATGTTATCAAGCTCCAGACAGACATTAACGTTATTCTTCATTGGTGTGAAACTTGGCATATGGAGCTTAACACAACTAAGTGCAAAGTAATGAGAGTGTCTCGTAATCATTCAGTTTCTCCCTGCTACTGTCTTAACAATGTTCCTTTACTTTCTGTATCGTCTTACAAGTACCTGGGCGTACACATAACATCTGATCTTTCCTGGAAAATACATATTGGATACGTAATTAGTAATGCTAATCGCATGCTTGGCTATTTAAAACGTAATTTTTCTTTAGCTCCTTCCTCTTTGAAATTAACTCTTTATAAAACACTTGTACGCTCAAAGCTCGAATACGCGTCGTCTATCTGGGACCCGAGCCTTTTAAATTTGGTTAACCCCCTAGAAGCTGTTCAAAATCGTTCCGCTCGTTTCATCCTCAGTAATTATCAACGCACTGCAAGTGTCACCTCTATGAAATCTAACTTATCTTTGCCTAGTCTTGCCTCACGCCGAAAGGTAGCCCGTTTGTGTCTCTTCCATAAAGTATTTCACACTAACTCATTCCTCAGTCAACGTCTCCTCACACCACCTTTCTATGTTTCATCCCGTCTTGATCATCCTCATAAAGTAGGTGTACCACTATGTAGCACGAACACATTTCAACAATCTTTCATTCCCAAAACTTCTTTGGATTGGAACCGCCTTCCCACCTCCATCGCCATAATCCAGGCGGATGATTTGTTTAAAACTGCTATTTCTAATTTCTATTGTTCATAACTAATATGTGCTTTGCCTTTAAGTTATTCATTGTATAATTTTTCTTGTTGAATACAACCCACTCCCCTCTGTAATGCCGTTGGCCCTGAGGGTATTGAAATAAATAAATAAATAAATTCATGAGAAATGGGAACTGCAACGACGAAACAAATTGATTGATTAGAACAGTAAGGTTGAAAAGGAACTACGTTCTAAAATGTTTGTACATTGCCCTTTTTTCAAAAGACAGTGCGAAGGTACATTCGTGTTTTGTCTCGCTTACATGAGTTGTGACAGAGTGTTTTCTTCAGGAGTGCCTCGAAATTGCAACCTGAAAGCTCTAGCATCCTTCCTCACGCGAAGAAAATGTCCTTCACTTATGAGGTGGCACCTTTTTTTTAACATTCAAAGCAGCGAATACCCGTGACATTTTTTTTTTCATTGGTCCCCTCGCACGGAAATAGGCAAAACAGAGCACCAGTGACGTCTGCGGAAAATATCGTGCTGCTAGCTGGAGGCTCCGAGCTCGCCAGGGGCGCTGCGATCACTTTTCGACCGCGCTCCGCGGAGCCCCTACTCTCGTCATTCTTCGGGGTGTTTGCCGCTTGGGGCGGGTCGGGGAACTACTAACGATGACGTCATGCGCAGGCCTTGTCTTCTAGGTGGTATTGATTGAGGTGCCGTTTGGCGCGGAGCTTTAAAGCTCATAACTCCGGTTCGCTCCATGGGACAGTTAGTGCTTTCGCATTAAAACAGCGCAAAGGATGGGACAATAGTAGGAGCACACAAGACAGCGCCTGTCCCGTGTGCTCCTATACTTTGTTCCGTCCTTCTGCGCTGTTTTAGAGCGCAGCTCCTAGGCGCCGGTTTCCGCGTTTCGCGGCGTCGCCGTCGCCGTCGGCGTAACCGACCCGCCTACATTTAGCGGAAAATTGAATCGGTGTTGAGGTCACGTGACGTCAATTTTCCCGCTAAATCTAGCTAAGAAACTAAATTTGTTCATGAGTGACGTCACACAAAGTCACATGACGTCATTTCCCCTCTAAACTTAGCGGGGAAACTGAATTGGCGTTGATGCCACGTGGCGGCAAATTTTCCAGCTAACTTTAGCGGAAAACCTCTGGCAGGAGGGGAGGGTGTGGAGAAGGAGGAAGGGAGGGTACGGAGGAGGAGGATTGGAGGGTACACTTGAGGAGGAGGAGGCTACGGAGGGAGGAGCAGACCAGGTTGCCGGAGAAGGAGGAAGGGGGTACGGGGGATTGGAGGAGTGCGCTTGAGGGAGGAGGGAGGGTACAGAGGAGGAGCAGAGGAGGGTTCGGAGAAGGAGGAAAGGGAGGGGTATAGAAGATATTGGAGGGTACAGCTTGAGGAGGAGGGAGGGTACGGAGGAGCGAGCAGAGGAGGGTTCGGAGACGGAGGATTGGAGGGTACGCTTGAGGAGAAGGGGAGGGTACGGAGGAGGAGCAGAGGAGGGTTCGGAGAAGGAGGAAGGGGTACGGAGGATAGGAGGGTACGCTTGAGGAGAAGGGGAGGGTACGCTTGAGGAGAAGGGGAGGGTACGGAGGAGAGACAGAGGGTTCGGAGAAGGAGGAAGGGAGGGTACGGAGGATTGGAGGGTACGCTTGAGGAGGAGGGGGGAGGGTACGGAGGTGGAGCAGAGGAGGGTTTGGAGAAGGAAGGGAGGGTACGGAGGATTGGAGGGTACACTTGAGGAGGAGGGAGGAGTACGGGTGAGGAGACGAGGGGAGGGGTTCGTAGGAGGGAGAAAGGGAGGGTACTGAGGATTGGAGGGTACGCTTGAGGAGGAGGGGAGTGGCCTGCAGAGGAGGAGCAGAGGAGGGTTCGTAGAAGGAGGAAGGGGGGTACGGAGGATTGGAGGGTACGCTTGAGGAGGAGGGGAGGGGTACGGAGGAGGAGCAGGGGAGGGTTCGGAGAAGGAGAACGGGAGGAGGAGGAGGTGAGAGGAGGTGGTGGACGGAGGAGGAACAAAGGAGGAGGAGCAGAGAGGGGGAGGAGGGAGGGAGGAAGTGGAAGGAGGAGAGAAGGAGGGAGGGAAGGAGTACAGAGGAGGAGAGGGCAGACGCGCATCCCCTTGTATCCTTCCTCCTGCTCCTCAAGAACTGCGCTCTAACTTCGGATTACAGAAATTTATGAACGTCTTTCCTTTTTTTTTGTTACAATCACCCATTGCAGCCGGTTGCTACAGCCAAACGAAACCCCATGGAAATAGGCCGATAGAACACATTCCGTGTTAAAAAGAAGAAAAAAACGTGGGGGAAGCTAGGCTATTGAATGTCGCATTCGCGATAGATCAAGGCAAATTCGCACCATCATGCTTGCAGGCGTAAGTACTAAGGACGTTCTACGTTGAGATACTAATGAAGGAGCCAAAGAGCTTCGCTGCAGTATTTAAATGCAGAAGGCAGAAGCCTCCTCTCCTAATAGGGGCTGCTCAGAAGTGTAGGGCTTCCCACATTAAGACATATGATGCAGAGAAGTACTCATGCATGGAACAAAATTTAAAAACGTTTAGAATAGACCGACCTCACCTAGCGTGTAGCGCATGCGTGACGCCGCCACAACTTCAGTTCACAGGAGACAAACGGCACTGGACGAGAGGGCTCGTGACGCCTCGTGCTCTACACGCCAGAGCTCCAGCGAGGATGTGCACGTGCCCTAGACTCAAAGTTCCATCGATGCATTGCGAAAAGCGGTGGCGTTGTCAAACTAATAAAATCGTTCTACTAAAAAAAAAGAACTTGCGTTAGGTTTTAGTTTTGTGTGTCTAGGTGGGGGCCCTGGAGCACTATAAAAGAGGATATATTATTTAATATTATATCATTGGTGTATCTGGTCGATGTATGCAATAAAATCGCAGGCTTCAACGGTCAGTTTGATTCAGCCCGTCACGAAGAAGCTCTGTTGTGGATGCATTCCCGTCAACATGAAATGAGACAGTGACTCTTCTGTCTGTGTGCATTCCTCAGAATGCTGTATTTTCAGTGTGGAAAACAGTGACCCTAGCCTTTCGAAAAGCCAACTGAGACTCAGTTGTCATCTCTGAAAAGTGCCCATCTTAGGAGAGCTGCACCTGGACGTTGCTTTACGGGCCGTACTGGTCCTGCAAACCTGGTACTGGATTGTTTCAGACCCAGCCTCTGTTGCCGCGGCGTGATCGGCAAGTAGAACTTGCTTGGCGCAGACGTTTCTCCTGTTTCCGCTCACGAAGACGACCCAGGAACTGCAATCCCGCTGTGCGACTTCGAGGACCTGTCTCGAGGCCAGTCAAGAAGTGCATCGAGGGGCCAGTTGTGCATCTTTACTTGAAGGAAGCAGCATGCCCTAAGTTCATGAAGGCTAAGACCCGTTCATTAAGCACTAAGAGATAAGGTTTCTGAGGAATTAGGTTGCCTCGTTCAAACAAGAATTTTGTCTCCGATAACAGATTCAGAATGGGCGGCATCGATCGTTCCTGTGCGGGAAAGTGATGGATCCGGTTAGAATTTTCGGAGATTTCAAGTGTGACTATAAATGCGGCTTGTACTTACTGGAACTACTCTGCCAAGCGTAGCGGAAAGTTTTGCTTGATTGCGTGGTGGTGTCGTGTACGGTACATGAGTACCTGCGAGACGCGTACAACCAGGCACCGTTGGACGAGTATTAATACAAAAAACTGACGGCGATAAATACCATCGCGGTCTCTTCCGTTACAACCGTTTGCTGTTCGGGGTTGCGTCGGCTCCGGACGTTATTTTACAGAAAATGGAAACCATGCTAGTCCAGCCTACAAGGAGTAGAGGTGTTCTTGGATGGCGTGTTGATAGCTGAGCAGCCAGGAACGAAAAAATCTGAAAAGGCTTAGCTTCCTCGATTGCGGCTGCGAAACACAAAATGTAATCTTAGGAAAAGTGAGGTATGTTACTTGGGACACAGAGTGAACCAGGAAGGGCTCCACCCCATCGAGACGAATCTGGACACCAAACCGGACACCAAATTTAGCGGTTTGATTTGCTCATGACGTTACAGCCACGTGTGACGTTCACGTGGCTGCGCGCGTTGCATTATGGGAGTTTTGGTCCCGCCGACGCCGACGCTGACGTCGGATTTTTCGTGACCCGGAGCTCCTAAACGCAGTCGGGTTAATAAGACAAATCGAAGCCAAATGACCACTTAAAGTAAGTTGCAGGTCGTCTAAACTACGAAAACACTATTGATTGCGGCGGCATGATCACATGGTCGGCGATTTGGACAGCGACTGGCGTGGCTCTGGCTTCTTCCGAAGCAGGGACAGGTTTTCACAGCGTCAAACGGTTCACTCCGAGGTCGATGACTGCGCTGTATTCTCACAGAAAGTACATCCCGAGAATGATGACTTAGAGGCACTGCACGCGGGCCAGGAATTTCTAGGCCCCGGCCCGACACGGCTCGGAGGAGACACAACCGGGCCCGGCCGGGACCTCGGCAAATTTTAGACAGAAGCTTCAGCCCGCCCGAGCCCGACAAATATTTTAAATATAAGCCTGAGCCCGGCCCGAGCCCGACAGATTATATACAAGAGCCAGAAAAAGTTTGCAGGCTTTGACCTGAAAACTGTTTAAGCATAAAGCGAGCATATTTTATTTAAATTTCTTCATGATGAAAAACGGCGCGAAACACATCGACACAGAGTAGAGAAATACATGCATACAGGACCAGGCGCTGTTCCTGTATGTGTTTCTTTCCTCTGTGTTCTTGTGTTTCGCGCTGTTTTTTATCATGAACGTTTACCAACTAGCACAACCGTCCATTCTTTTTTTCAGAGCGCAGCTCTTAGGCGCCCGTTTCCGGCTTGAGCGGCGTTGCCGTCGCTGTCTTCGTCGGCGTAACTGCGCGGTGCATTATTGGTAAATTTCCCCGCTAAATTTGGCGAAAAAAATTCCCCGCAAACTTAGCGGAAAAATTTCTCACTAACATTAGCGGAAAAATATTCCCGCTATATTTAGCGGAAAAATTTCCCCGCTAAATTTAGCGCAAAATTTTCCCCGCTAAATTTAGCGGAAAGAAATTCCCCGCTAAATTTAGCGGAAAAATTTCCCCTAGATGGGAGGCGAGCAGGAAAGGAGGAGTTTATAGCCTCCTCTCCGTACCTCCCCTCATCCTCCGCAAGTAGCTGCGCTCTAATTCGGCGTTACAGGGGATTGTAAACGTCTTTCTTTTTTTTTTATTCCTTTTAAACTTTGATTGAGTTTTTTTGACACGATAAATATCTCGATTTAGACGATGTATTTTCGAGAATATTGGCGAAATATACGGTTCATGGTGATTTTGAGAAAAAAAGTGTCGAATATTTTAGTAACACATTTCTTGAAGAGATATTGGACTTTTCGTTGTTCAATTCGTATCACAGAGAACTTCGTCTCTACGTGTTTTTTTTTTCTGAAGAAACAATCAAAAAGTTGTATAATAATAAAATTATCTGTAGTTAGCTTATCTTTGGTGGCATAGTAAAGCTCCCTACACTAAGTGCAAAGTCAAGCTCACGTTTTTTTTAGCCTTTTTTTTTAGTTTGAAAAGCAGAGGAAAATACACTGACAAATACACAGAAAACGAGGGCGCTCTAGTCGCAGGGTTGTACCTGCGACTGGAGTGCCCTCGTTTTCTTGACCGCACTTTCCCACTATGCTGGAGGAATCCATACGTTTCCTTTTATCCACGTGAAGGCTTTCCAAGTGCAAAACGTCTGTTCTCTTTTAACAGCGGCGTAGTGATTTTGCATTTTGCTTGTTTGTTTTCATTCAACCTAAGGGATCAATGAGCACACTTTTTGCTATCAACAATTCAGAATTTGCGGCACACAAGTGCCCAGCCATCGCCAGGCCGGCGCGGGCCGGCTCGGCCCGAAGATTGTTTTGTTCAAGCCCGAGCCCGGCTCGCGCCCGAGAAAATGTGTGCTACCCGGCGCGAGCCCGGCCCGCGGGCCGGACCGGGCTTGGGCTTTTGGGCTGGCCCGGGTACATGCAGTGCTCTAAACGTCTTTTTTTGCACAGTCTTGTCGTACGACGAATTTCACGGGGCAGATCTTACCATGGATCGTGACTCGCGCAGTGCATCTTCCGACGGGTGTAACCGATTGTCTTCCGGAGGGTCGACTTTGCGGGGCAACCCGCGGCTTCGTAACTTTGCGAAGGCGGCTTGAAAGGTTCCCACTCATACCGGAGTAATCCGCACCGCTATCCACGTGTGCCGATGTGTCGGGCCCGTCGATGATAACGTTCCGATGCCTGGCGTCGTTTGAATGGGGGCACTTTGTCGTTGGTTTTTGGCAACTTCATCTCGAGGGGTTGTCGCACTTAGTTTTCCGGCGAGGGGTAAGGAGCGAGAGGATCTTGTGACGGGGCTTGTGCATCGGCGAAGCTGGCCATCGAGTTGTCGGCGTAACAGCTGGCTAGCGCGAGAGTGCGAGAGTGAATCGACAAGGCAACGTTGGCTCCTTGCCTACAACAGTCAGTATCTCTCACATTCGGCGTAGAATTTTCTGGCGTCGAACATTTGGGGTAAGCGTGAACATGCATGTTGTCGAAGTATGGAGTATAGTGTTTTCTCTCGGCTCTGCACGCGGTGTTACTCCCCCTTAAAAAGCGTACTGTCTGGGTGAAACTTTAAAAAAAGACGGCAAAACTAAACCAAATGACCATTCGCAGCAAATTGCGGGGTCATCTGAACTGCGAAAACACTCGACTGCGACAGTATGTTCACGGGGTCGACGATGATTCGGAGAGCGGATGGCGTCGTTTTCACTTCATCCGGAGCAAGGGCAGGTTTTCGCAGATTCAAACGGTATCTCTCTGAGGTCGATGTCTGTGCCGTATTCACACCGAAAGTCCATCCCGAAAATGACGTGTCTTGCGCAGTTAGTTGTAGTATGACGAATTTCACGCGGCTTCATTGTGCTATTTTATTTCTGACAAGATGCGACAAAAAGTGGGATTTGTAAGAAGCGCGCAAGATTGTAAGGAAAACGAAGTTGAGTTTTTCAAAACTAAAACAATATGTTTTCAATCATGCTTCTTTTTTTGTTTGTTTTTATTTAAGTGTGGGGGGGGGGGGTTGAGTGCTGCCGGTTTGGGTGGACATAATTAAATGCTGCTATTGGCGACATGAGCGATCGAAAGCGTCGCTGTGATCGGCCTTCCGCGATAGGCCAAATGCTGATTATGACGTCAGCAACGGATTTCCCATCGACGGAAATAAGGGTGATGTAAGAACTTCAATTTGGACAGTTTTGGCAGTGTTGGTTTGAGAGTGCTCTGATTACAAGCTTCCACCATGCACTTTACAAACACCATCAAACTAGCTCTTCATAAGGTAATGACGTCACGAGAGGTAACCATAGGATGGCACCACCAAAACATCTAGCCGCCAATAGTCGCCGACGGAATGTGAACGACAGCGCGTGTCTTTCGAACCTTCGGCCTCCAGCACGCGCTCCATGCCTTCCACCGTGCTTTGGCAGCTCGCTCGGGGTGCGCGAGACGCCGAAGTATTGTCGAAAGTAGGAAGCTTGCACTGGAGGTGCGAGATACCTAGCTCCTCTCTGCCGTTCTCAGCTTGTCGTTGGCTATGCGGAACGGAAGTTCGTCTGCTTCTTGCGGAGGGCTTGCTGTGACGTCAGAACACCAATCAGAGCTCGGCTTTCTTACGTCACCACAACGCCTGCGCAAGAAGCTGGCAAACTTGCACTCCGCATAGTTGAAATATCAGTGGAAATGCATATCTTCCGTTCTTTTTGTTTATAGTGCAGTGTTTTCGCTATTCTTTCTTTTTTCTCGTTTATTGCTATGAAAAGAGTTTAAGACAAGGCCTTTATTGGACCTCATCCGGGTTCCGCTGTCTCTTGAGTATATTCAATCTTCCCTAACTATGCCAAGCGTAGGTTTGTCTGCTTCTAGTGTAGAGATTGCGGTGACTTAGACGTCGACACCGAACGGCCCGTTACAACGGATAGTGGCTAGCGCCTCGAGGAAGCTAGCATTGACGTCTACCCACTATCCTTCCATCGGAGCCAATCACAGCTCGGCGTACTGATGTCACTGCAACGCCTGCGAAAGTAGCAGACGAACTTGCGCTACGCATATCGAATCGCCAGAAAAAGTTCCCATCACCAGCACACGACTTGTTTTAAGGCCATTAGATTGATAACCATTTCTTTTATCAAAACTGACCGAGGCCTTGCTTCATTGTAGAAAACGACGAGTGAGATTAGCCGTCTTGATGAAGCATCTGCAGTTTTTTTCTCATTACTTTACCGTTGGCGTTCTTTGGGAGCGCGTCAACGAATATTACTCCCCCGTGAAGCTGCATGTAGGTTCCAAGATGGCCTGAGAAGAAATGGAAGAGCTCAGCATATTAGGTTCACAGGTGACACTTTCTAGAACAAAGGTAAATATACATAGCCGTTAATAACAACTTTAAAAAAGTTCTGAAAGCCATTTGGGCAGTGTTGGGTAAAATACATTTGAAACGCACTTAAAGTAAAGTACAGAGTGAATGAGAGGTTATGTACTTCAAGTAATGTAGTAAGTACACCGGACACCATCTACTGGAAGTAAAGTACTATAAATAGATTGTACTTGCAAAGTGATGTGCAAGTACTTTTAACACAATCTACATGGTGCTATTTCAATCCCTCGTTCAATATTTTTTTTAACTGGAATGCATTGCTTTAGCGGTAATGGGGCTGTATCAGTTATTTTCTGAAATCGCGGCAAACATTGGTTAAGGTTAAGTTGCCACAGAGTAGTTGATTTGATCTCGTTGTCGAACTTTTGAACACTATAAACTTGAAAAGCACTTATTTGTTTCGGTCTTATAGCCGACATTACATTAACTCAAACAAATGAACAGATGACGTCTCGAAAGACGACAGCGCGTTTTCACGTGACGACATGACTTTTCTTCTTCTTCTTCAAATTTGGGCGATGTATTTTGAAGTCGGGAGGTGAACTTTCCAAGGAAAGCACTAAGAAAAATACTTTAAGTAGAGTACAAGTAGACACATTCAGAGAATGCACTTTAAGTAATGTACAAGTTTTCTAAACCTACTTGAAGTGGTTTTTTGAGTACAATGCTATTGAAGTACTTCAAATTACACTGTATTCGGGCTTAGAAAAACGCGTATAATTAAACCAATAAACTGAGTGCAATTAGACTTTTTACAAAGGTTCCTTTAGGTGGTGCATTGATCATTCTAAAATTCATTAAATTGGTTTAAAAATATTAAACCTATAAACAGGGACGGCACCATGGGGAGGCTAGGGGTGGCGGGTGCCTGCCTAAAATTTCGTCTGCCACCCCAAGATGAAGCAGCTTTGTACGCAATAATTGCCTACGACGTCGGCTTCAAAACCTAGTGTAATGTGTGTCCAGCCTGTTAGAGCCGTTCACGCCTTGTTATTTATTGTTTTCTGCTAACTTCCATCCACGGGAAGTCGTATCGCAGGCTAGTAAGTTATCATGCACTTTAGAAAAATTGCTGCTCTGTTGTGACGCTTGTTGGCTATTCTCTCGTGTATTCCGCTCTGTGGTGCTTGTTGTTAGCGGAGGACTAGTGACGTGAACGACGGCGAGCTTAGTTACAGTCATGGTCATGAGGCATCCCGAAAAGGGAAGCAAAACTTGTTGTGAGTCTGAGTACAGGTGGTAGAGGTCCCTGCTGTTGAGTGATAACCTCCCCCCTCTAGCTTGTTGTTGACAGCACCTAGTGCAACCCCCCCCCCCCGACCCCATGTTGTTGTCTCCCGTTGCCTCCCTGCTCTGAAAATCCTGGCGCCGTTCTCTGCTTGTATAACTTGTTGTTGTTGTTGTTGTTGTTGTTGTTGTTGTTGTGGTAGGGTGGAGCACAGCGTCAAAAAAAAGATTTTGCGCAGCGTCAAAATCTGCCCTTTTGACGCTGTGCAAAATTGCATATAAGAAACTTACAAACCCCATACCATATGCAAAGCTCACCATTAACAAACAACCCGTCCGCAACGTCCCACACCTTTGTAGCCTGAGCCTCAAAATACCAAAAGATGGCTCAGGCGCCCAGACCATCCTCCCTCTGCAACGCAACCTCATCCAACTCATGCACCTCATCCGCAGAGTCTCCCATCGTTGATTTGACCTTCAAGAAACCGACACTCTACTCATCATCCAAGCCATCCGCAGTAGTCGGGTCACGTACGGGACCCCATACTTGGCCCTGAAACCCGCGGGGAAGAAGAAACTCAACATCGCCATAGGCCAAGCCTACAAGGCCGCCCTGGGACTACCCCCGAAGACGGCCGCACAAAAACTTCTACAGCTCGGCGTCCATAATGCCTGAGAAGGAACTACAAGAGCCCATCGAGTTTCACAATTTACACGACTCAAGCTACCGCCGGCAAGCAGAGCTACGCTCAGCCGGCTCGGCTGCACGCATTCTCCAGGATTCGAACAGAAAAAATGCACCCCTCTCGCCATCTGACACTCCATCAAAGTCGCACCTATCCCAAGAAACATGCAGCCTATCTACAACAAGGCACGCCGAGAAGTCCAGATACGATCCTTCGAAACCCAGTACGAACTCTTCCCGAACTCTTCCTTTACTCGTTACACGGACGCTTCTCTATGCACCCCCCCCCCGCCCCCCCCCCCCCGAACAACCAACCCATGCCATGAGCGTCACTGATGCCGATGGTGATGAACTGACGGCAGCTACAATACCCACGACGTCTATCGAGACAACAGAAGAACTCGCTATCGCTATGGTGGCCACCACTGGCGATGAATACATTACAGTACTAACAAACTCCCAATCCGCCTGCCGCAACATCCTGCTAGGCCGCAGATCTCCCGCGGCCCTGGACGTTCTACAAAATGTGCGCCAGCTCCCGGAACTCCACATCGTCTGGACCCCCGGACACGAGTCTTTCGAGGGACACGAGGCGGCACATGCCGCTGCCCGCGTTCATACGCACCGGGCCGTTTCTTAAGAGGGCGAAGACACGTCGACCCCAAACACCCTCAAGCCCATCTTCTTCAAAGATACGCGGACATCCTTGCCCAATACAGCCACAATGAACCACAGTCAGGGGTGCGGCTAGGCCGTACCCCGAAGATACAGAGCTGAGGCGACCACCTTCCGCCGGCTACATACCAACTCCTATCCCACGGCACCTACCACATGCCATGCATTCCACCCTTATACTCCGCTACCTGTATTTTCTGCTCCCAACCTGGCACCGTGTACCACATGGTATAGGCAACCTGCAATGCTGTTTGGTTCGGCGCTATCTAGCGATTGAAGCGAGAAACATTGAGTATGCCCTGAAGTGGCAGCTGCATTGTTCAAGCGCAAGCTAGCTATTGCCTCTGGTGGCGCCCGCTCAGCCTGGTGTCTGAAGCAAGAAATGCTGGGTAGGTCAAGAAGACGTGGTCGCAAACATGCCAGTACAGCGGAAGCTGTGCGGCCCTGGTAGGCCAATCGTAGCGTGACTACATATCACAAAAGTGCGTTTTTACTGCAAAGTACTGCACCAGGCTTTTCCGCTGCGTCATGCTCCAATATGTGTTCTTGTCCTCGTATACTTAGCGCATATCGAAGCCGTCGGCACGCAACGTGGGGCTTCTAGTTCACCCTTTGCCAAGTTACAACGAGGAGCAGGCGTATGGCCGTAGGCTCTCACTCTGCCTGGCGCCGCCTGGCTTTTGCCGGCTGGCTAACGAGTGTCAACAGACCCCATTACCTTCCCCCCAGTATCCTCACCCAACCTGCACGAGCAGTGGCCGGGCCAGCTGGCCAGCTCCGACACTCTCCAGCCACTCCGTCACTCGCTCACTCACTATAGCTGTTGTCTGCGGGCAGAGATGGATGGATGGATGGATGGATGGTCAGGATACTTTGCATATCTGCTCACCCAGGAAGGAAAACGGTAAAGACCGTCAGGTTGATGCTGCTACTCATAGGTGGCGCAGAATGAAGCAAGAAGCGAATAGAGTTCACATGCACTTAGCTCTGGAGAAAAATGTTCGTCCATTTCCCATGCATTCTGGCTGCCACAAGCGGCGGAGCGTTGGTGCCATACCTTTGAAGACCCGCACATGTTTATCAACTGGCTTTACGTCTTATTCGCCTGTTCACGGTAATTTCCTGGACAATCCGCGTATTATCGTGGAAGATAATCGCGTTCTACTGACTTTCTTTTTACAACGCGCAGGTAGACAGAATCGCGTCGCGCAAAAACTAAACCAATTACGCGGCTTCGCGCAATGGTTTTGTCGGCGCACCGGAAAATAAAACACTAACCCGAAGGGACGCTGAAAAGTGTACAGCGTAATGAGTATAGACCCTTTCGCTGTTTACAAACACAGACACCTCCCACTGCGTCCCGGCAACTGGTCGCTCCGTCTTTGATGTGAGCGCACCAATATGTAGTGCTGCAAAGCCTGTAAGCGCTACGGCCGCAAATCAAAGTTGGAGATTTTAACGGGGCCTCAAGCTGGTGTTAACGTCTTGGAAGACAGGATTGGTTACAAGTACTCAAAAAATATTGCTCTCAGGCTTCTTCGTTCTTTTTGGCGGTGCACATGGAGAGATTAGTGGTTAAACGTTTCATCGACATTTCTTACAGCGGTAAGGTGGACTGTTCATTACCTGGAACCGAGTTGCTTAGGACGCAGGAGGCAGTTCGTATTTGTAAACAACGAAAGGGTCTCTTACTCTTTATAGAAAGCGTTAGGATAGCTCAGAACGAAGTCGCTACAACAATAAATTATCACTGTTTATTTTGCGCAAAGGCTTTCAACCTTCACTGCCCAGTGCCATTACGACTGTCGTCCTTCAGCTGAACATTGAGTTTCTTTCTCTCGTGTTCTGTAGCGCTCTTTCCTTTGATCTTTCCATCAAGTTTTCAGATGTCGGCGCACGGAATTCGCAACTCCTCCTCACCCTCATTTACCAACCTGCAAAGCGATGAGCTTTGGGTGTTCATCTCGAAGAAGGCTTTCCTGCGTTTTTGTGAGGCCATGCTGCCGCGCGCTTTTAGCTGGAGTGGTGACATCCTTGTCCATGTTTTCCGCCCAATCGTTTTTTTAGTGCATTTTGAAGTGCGCGCAATCCGGTGTCACTCAGCTCGAACGCGTAGCTTTGGCTAATGCATAGACGCCATTTTGCCGCCCAAGTCACGCACCGAGTGCGCCAGAGCGTCACGCGCTGGCACATTCAGGGCAGCAAGCGGGTCTCTTCACCTGAGACAGACGAACGTAGACGCAACGTTTGCTTCAGCATGTTGCCGTTGCCTTCATGTGCCGCTTTAGCAGGTGGAACATCTCCTCATTGTCCACTTTGGCCGCTTTCGCCACGTTCAGAAGCGCGTGGCGACGTGTCCACCGCACGCGCGTCCTGTGGCACTGACTGTGCTATAGCGACGACCACATTTCGTCGGTTCTTTGTATTTTACCTGTGAGCGCGTGCGCTGTCGGCATCGGATACTACAAAGAATGACATCACCTAAGCAGAAGGACGATGAGGCACCTAAGGTGCCCCATCGCCGACAATCAGCAAGTGGGCCTTTATTTTCCCCGGCCGCTGTAGGTTGGATGTTTTCCGGCATTAAATAGTTCCCCATAGGGGTTCTGTATTGGCTCCTGCGACCAGGGTTACCTGTCTGTTTTCCACGTGCCGCCATATCTTTCGCCAGATCCGATCCCCGCGTGAGCCAGAATCTAAATGCCGTGCAGGAAAGTGAGCGTTGCACGCGCCCCGGCGTACGTTCCCCTGCTTTCAGGCGCGCCAGCGCGCCTCGAACAGCGAAACCGTATTCGCCCAGATTAGTACATTGAAAACAGGAGCAACATGTCGTGCAGGAAGACACGCTGGAAATGACGCGCTCTGGCTCCGTAAAGAATATGAAACTCCAGTTCGCCGTAAGCTCGTCCGTTACAGTTGATGGTGCAGCCTAAAGGCACGCTTTTACCTTGCGCACTCGGTTCGTTAATTTATTTATAGAATATGGGTACTGCTTTATGTCGGGATAGCGCAAGCTCTATAGAATGACCACCCGTAGCGCGTATCTTTAGAGGGTTCTGTGTTTCCGAAAGCACTTATAAACATAAAAAAGCCACACACTTTTTCGACATCTTGTCAGCCTGAATGGGGAACGATAAAACGGACAAGCAAATTTTTGTTTGTTTGTCCGTTTTTTTTTATTGTTCCCCGACAAAATTAACAAAATGATTAACTACAGCTGCGCCTGCGCTCTATCTCTTACACTTTTTTTTATCGAAGTTGTGGAAAATCCGAATGTTTTCAGGAGTTCTCCTCGAGGAGCAAAACTCGAGCTTCAGGGACTAAGCTGTCTACTGCTCTAGTGCATTCGTCGGTCCGAAACATCAGCTCCCCTTCTGAACGGTCGCGCGAGGGTCGCGTCTCTCTAGAACTCCTCATCTCGCCTCCTTCTCCTATCAGTATCAATTCTTACCAAGTAGTCGGATCCCTTGGATGTTCCCTGAAGGTCGGGAATCCTACCTGCAGTGTCCAGGTATAGCCTTGAACAGTTTTATTTATTTATTTCAGAGGCTGCCCACGCGCCCATGGGGCCATTTATGGGAGGGGGGAGAACAAGCAAATAAGTGACCCCAACAACACAACACACGCTGCCTACTTTACGAGACACAACTGAAAAATATTAGTTTCCCTTCTACATGGACTGTTTTACTTCAAGACAAAAAAATACACAAAGATGACAATACGTTAGCTAAACAAAATAAATAAGCAGAAGTTTAAACCCGAGTTTACTTCAACGCCATTGCATATTCAACAGCGGCGTTGTCCCAGATGTCTGAAAAACTACATCATCAACCTTTATTTTGAAATAGAACGCAAGGAAAGGCGCAGCAACGCATCTTCTTCACAGTATTCGTCAAGGAAAGTCGACGGGGTTTGCCCTTGCATGCGCAGTGGGAAGCACGCTGCTTGTAGGAATGAGCTGCGTGTACACAGGTATTGCATTCCTACACGGATTAGTCTTACAGTGTCTTCGGCAGATGTTTGTTATTTGTTGTTGTTGTTGTTATTTACAAGGCTTTATTTCTGTTAACACAGCACAGAACATGATATTTCGAAGATGTCAATTTTTTAAATGAAGGTCCCTGATTATGTTTTTATCATTAGATTGTTCGTTTTAGCGGAAATGAAATTGAGGCTGAAGTAAGTATTTTATTGATTTAATCGATACCCCATTATTAATGGTATTAAATGAGACTATTAAAGTAGCATTGACGAGATCTGTCTGCTATTAAAATAAACCCCGAAAAAAATTTAGGTATTTCGACAATTTTATAGAATTTTGTTATTAATAATTCTCACTTCTTATCTCTAAAATATTTCATGAGTGCAATATAAATAACAAGAATAAAAAAATGTCAGAGATTAAATTACCTGCAATAAAAGTTTAAGACTCTTCATGGTACAACAAGATTTTCTCAAACAACAAAACGCCATGGCCGCTTCCTGGTATCGATGGATGGGGACACAATGACTGCTATCTTCAATTCCGTCGTGGCTGAACAACACTACTCAATGTGACGGGGCGCGACTGGGATAACATGCATCGAAAGACGGCATTCTTCCATGTGAAGACGACAAATCTTCGTTGTAATAACAGATGTACCTACAGTACGTGTGGTCGTCGTCTCTGGCTAGAGATGATGTCAAGACAGTGTAAGTAAATGAAATCAATGTCATTAAATATGCATGCTCTCAGGTTAGCCACAAACTTGACGAGGTTCAAAATATCATTGCGACGAAACAAAAATACGCGAAAACCTTCCATATCCTCTGAGACAATTAACCTTTGCTGGCTAACTACTCAATGGCACGGGAATGGGTACTTGTGAGAAACAAGCCTAGACGATAAGACCTTTCCCCTACAAACGTCATTGCCATGCAAGAACAGGTTCATCTGAGGCCAGATTTCAAAATTTATTTTCTTACGGCGAAATGCTAGTAAGTATATTACGACAAAAGTTATAGACTTTTAAGTATTGCGAAACAAAAATGTTCCGCGCAGGCTTTGCACAAAGTTACAACAAACCTCTAACTTACACAAAACTTACGAACACATTTTAGCTTCGGAATACTCAAAGTTCGTAACCTTGTCGCAAGATAAATTTAGAACTTTTCATCTGAAAATTTCGGGAATCTGAGTCTCTTCTTCTTGTACAGGGTAGCGACGTGAATACCTCCCAGCCGACATGGGGCTCGGCGTCGTTCTGACGTCACCGAAACCCTGGAAAAACAGACGAACTTGCGCTTCGGATCCCATGCCGCGCCGCCTACCGCTCGGCGTCGCCACGACTGGCTCGCGTCAGTGTCGCCGACCTTTCGTGGCGACAAGCCTACGGGAGCTTGTCTGCTGCCAGTAATATCTGTGACGTTTAAATGCCTGCGCGATGAATAATAATAATGCAAATAATAATACAACCATATGTTTGAACTTCACATATACAATGCTTGGAAAGGTGGAACGAGAAGAAAAAGCTTTAAAGGGTCGATGGAAATTACGGCCGCATTTTGCCAAACTTTTATGATGGCAAATCAATGATCAGTGAACAGACAAATCGTTTCGTTTCAGGTAGGCTTTACTCAATATTATTGAAATATCAGTTTTTCTCCTCTTCATTACGCCATCAAGATCAGCAGCGAGCAGCGTCATCGACTACACCTGAACGCCTCTCATCAGGGATTTTCAAGGCAACAAGAAGTTTCTATAAGCAAAACTAATCGCAAATGGAGCCTACGGACCGCACATAGTCAGAAAGTGGCAGCCGCCACGCTGTCAACCGTACCATCAAGATGTAGCCACCAGATTCTCCAACAGTGTCGCGCAGATCACCATGGCATCCTCCGTGAAAAAACTGTCCTGCCGCTCCAGGGCCAGGAACGCATCTGATGACCTGCCCGACCTCTCTAAAAGCCCTTTACTGCCATTATACAAATAGATGATGACGCCGAGGCGGTTGCGTTATGGAAAAATCAGTGAAAGCCTGTACTGAGCGGTGGAGTGCTGATGAGCTGCCTAAATGCGCTTCCGACGCCAGAGTAATAGCCTTGCCCGCCACTGCGGCCTCAGGCCATCCATTGTCGATAAAACAGATAATCAACCTTCTCAAATCACCACCGACAAGCCGCGGCGTAATTTTTGACAGTCTTGACGTGCTCTGTCACCGGAACCGGAAGTTCTCTCACTAAGAAAATGGGAGCATTAGCGGCGAATGACGATGTGCCGGTAGAGTTTGCCCTGGAGTTTTGTTGCGCTGATAGTGAGTGTACCGACCTATTTGTTTGAAACGGCGCCCTCTCCTCACCGTGGTAGTCATGGATTTATCAGCTAGTAAAATTCAATTGGATATGTTGCGCTATCGACAACGTGGGGCTAGTCCCATGCCTCTGGCGGCCGCTATGGTCATCAAGCACGACCTTCCTTCTCTGCCGCAGGCAGCCGGGTCTGATTTCTCTAAAAAGAATGCGACGCGCTTTGTCGCCAAAACCTTTGCCCTGGAAAAGTAGCGACATCCTTTGAAAGTACCTGCTATCTTGGGCCGATCAGGCAGCGCTACCGTCGGCTACGCGGTGTAAAAAAAAGCCAAACATAGAGATAAAGCTATTGCGCATCAGTGGAGGAGGAGAAGGAATGCCTATGCTGTCCAAATTACGATTACATATGAGCTCATGGCATCGCCAATCAAAAAAACGACAGATGTGCAACGTCACAGCTTTCATCATCTTTGCGAACATCATTCAGGCTGGTAAGCGTGACAGTGCGCTTTAAACGTATGGCAATAACATTTGCGTGTCTGTCGACACCAGCTTCTTGCTGACTCAAGTATGGAAAGCAAATATGCCTATCTTGAGCCGATCCGTGACGCACTGAAATCGACGCGCAGGTGTATGAAACATAAAAATAGTGTGCGCGTCAGAGGAGGGAATGATTTCGCGACCGTTTTTTATTCAGGAAACGCCTGTCACTGCACTGGCCAGCGAAAATGCTCAGGGTACACTAAGCGGAGCTCAAAGCCTTTACCAGCTTTTATTTTGTCGAATAGAATCACCGACGAGGGATGAAAAAAGGTGATGCAGCCGTTTTGGACAATCCGCTTATTCATAAACTACTGATGGTACAAATTTTCAAGCCGAACGCTCTTCTACTGGTCGATTGCAAAAGACAATGTAATCTTAGCAGAGATGGCAACGTAGAAATATGATTTCGTGATCACATAGAAGCGGCGATCGTTCGAGATAGGCACACTTAATCATTTTCTCTGGTTATGAACACGCGTCGAAACTCGCATCCTTCATACACGCCTTTGAATACAGTACGCACCAGTAGTATCTTGAAGCTTGATGTACACGAATCATACGCAGCAGAGATATAGCAACGTAGAAATGTTGATTTCGTGATGCAGAGAAGTTGCGATCGTTCAGAGAATGCTAACACTAATCGCTTTCTCGGCGATGAACACGCGTTGAAATCCGCATCCCTTCATACACTAACTCACAGTGCAGTACACCAGTAATACTCTTGAGCTTGATCACATTCGCACAATCTTAGCTTAGAAATATAGCAAACGCTAGAAATATGATTTCGTGATCACAAAAGAGAGGATTTCACGACTCGTTCAAAGAATGCTAGCATCAATCGTTAACATCTCGGGTGATGAACACGCTGCCGAAATCCTGCATCCTTCATACACGCCTTTGAATACAGTAGCACGCTCAGTAAATGCCATCCTTGAGCTTGAGTCACACGTGCACACCTACGAGAGATAGAAACGTAGAAATATGATTTCACGTGACGTCACAGAGAAGTTGCGACTCGTTCAGCTGGCTGCTAACACTAATCGCTTTTTCTCAGGTGATGAGCACGCGTCAGAAATCCGGAATCCTTTCACCGCACGCCTTTGAATACGTACAGCACCGAGTAATATCTTGAGCGTTGGATCGCACGCAATAATCTTAGCGAGAATAACAGCAGCAGCAGAAAATATGATTTCGTGCAATCACATAAGGAAGCTGCGATCGTCTACGGAATGCTAACACCAATCCCAGCACTTTCTCAGGTGATGCAACACGCGTCGAAATCGGCATCCTCGCACACACGCCTTTGAATGCAGGTACGGCACCAGTAATATCTGCGCGGGCTGATCACACGCACAATCTTAGCGAGAGATAGCTAAACGCAGTGAACAGGCGATTGTGATCACAGAGAAGTTGCGGATCGTTCAGGCGAACAGCTAACGCTAATCAGCATAATCTCAAGATGAACACGCGTCAGAAATCCGCATCCTTCATACACGCCTTTGAATACAGAGTACGCACCAGTAATATCTCTTTGAGCCTGGATCACGCGCACATCATAGCGGAGATGGCACAGCAGTAAATATGATTTCGTGATCACATAGAAGTTGCGTGCCTCCACGAGAATGCTAACACTAATCGGTTCCTACTCGGGCAGGAGCACGCGTCGAAATCCGCATCCTTCATAACAACGCGCTTTGAATACAGTACGACACAGTAATAACTTGAGCTTGAAGCACGTCGCACAATCTTAGCAGAGATATAGACAAACGTAGAAATATGACGTCAGCACGTAGTTGTAGTTGCGATCGTTCAAGAAATGCTAACACCTAGTCGGCACTGCTTCGGGTGATGAACACGCGTCGAAATCCGCATCGCTTCACCACGCCTTGGAGTCGCAGTACTGCACCGGTAATATGCCCGACTTGATCAACGCGCAATCTTAGCAGAGATATAGCAACGTGGAAATGATTTCGTGATCACAGAAAGTTGCGATCGTTCAAGGAATACTAACACTAATCGCTTTCTCGGTGATGAACACGCGTCGAAATCGCATCCTTCATACACGCCTTTGAATACAGTACGCAACAGGTAATATCTTGAGCTTGATCACACGCCAATCTTAGCAGAATCTGCTAACGTAAATATGATTGTGATCACAGAAAGTTGCGATCGTTCAAGGAATACTAACACTAATCGCTTTCTCGGTGATGAACACGCGTCGAAATCGCCATCCTTCATACACGCCTTTGAATAAGTTTGCACCAGTAGTATCTTGAGCTGATCCACGCACAATCGTCCAGCAGAGATATAGCAACGTAGAAATATGATTTCGTGATCACATAGAAGTTGCGATCGTTCAGAATGCTAACACTAATCGTTTTCTCGGGTGATGAACGCGCGTCAGAAATCAGCATCCTTCATACACGCCTTTGAATACAGATTTACCAGGTAATATCTTGAGCTTGATCCACGCAATCTTAGCAGAGATATAGCTAGTGAAATATGATTTCGTGATCACAGAAGTTGCGATCGTTCAAGGGAATGCTAACACTAATCGCTTTTCTCGGGTGATGAACATGCGTCGAAATCCCATCCTTCATACCGCCTTTGAATGCAGTACTACCAGTAATATCTTGAGCTTGATCACACGCACAATCTTAGCAGAGATATAGCAACGTGGAAATATGATTTCGTGATCACAGAGAAGTTGCGATCGTTCGAAGGAATGCTAACATGCCTAATCGCTTTTCCTCGGGTGATGAGCACGCGTCGAAATCCGTCCTCCCATACACGCCTGTGAATACGGTACACGCTACGCTGCAGTAATATCTTGAGTCAGATCACACGCACAATCTTATGCAGATGACATAGCAACGTAGAAATATGGATTCTCGTGATCACAGAGAAGTTGCGATCGGGAAACCAGGAATGCTTAACACTAATCGCTTTTCTCAGGCGATGAACGCTCACGCGTCGAAACTCGCGTCTCTTCCTAGTACACGCTTTCTTTGATAGTCACAGTACGCACCAGTACATATCTTGAGCTTGATCACACGCACGCAAACTAAAGCAGAGGCCGATAGCTAACGGAGACAATATGACGATCAAGCTAGACGAAGTTGTGGTCACGTTAAACAAAGCACGACGGCACTGAGCGTTTTCTGGTGTCATGAACGCGTGTCGCAGCAAATCAAAATTCACTACACGCCCTTGCACTACAGTGAGCGTAGCTAGTAATATCTGTTGGATTTGCCGCGTAAAATAAGAACCAAGGAGCGTTCGAGGAGACAAATGCGAAGAGCACGATTGTAGTCACCAACAAAGACGACGGCACGAGCGTTTTCTGGTGTCTTGAAGGTGCCGCACTAGAGCTTCGCTAAATGTGCTGCACTAAGCGAGCGAAGCTTATTTCCGTGGCACTAGTGCCGCTGTACAACATCACTGCACGAGTAGATGGATCTCTCCCTACCAGGACGTGCTGGTTACCACAACAGCAGGTATCATGACGAGAATTCAGTCATGCCATAGCGCCTACGCGGAACGATGAGCTTCCACCACGCCGACCACGCCGATCATCACCGCCGACACCATGTTTTTCAGCAGAAAGGCGGCTGGTGCGCACGCGCAGTCTGACCTTCTCTTAGCCTGCTTAATGCACGACAGGCCGATGGCGCTATGCCCGAAGCAATACTGGCGTGTGCCTACCATGTCCACCTGTCTTGTCCTCAGGGGTGAAGACATCCATTTGTTGCACTGAATGCTCAGCGCGTGACGCTCCCGCGCACTCGATTGCGTGACCCGGGCGCCGAGTGGCGTCTGCATAGCCAGTGTAAAAGCTACGCGCTCAGGCTGACTTGACACCGGACGGCGCGGACTTCAAGATGCATAAAAAAACGATTGGGCGTAAAAATGACTGAGATGTCACCACTCAAGCAAAAAGCGCTGCGTGTATGTGAGGGACACTCCTAGCAATACAAGGTGCGCCATTTCTACTTATAGCCGCTGTACACCATCTGGCGCGCTGACAAAGGGGAGCATTCTTTGTATTGGAACCAGACCATGACTCGCCAAGCGACGTCGCGAATTGTCCACTGGCCCAATGACGGCTTTATATGTTCCCTCAAGACCCTCCGCAACGTGCCACTCAGTGCTCTCCTTACTGAAGAGCCTGCAAAAACGAGGAGATGACTAAGAGACCCCATAAACGTGTAGGCACGAGAGTGGGCCTTTGGGAAATGGCAAAGAGAAAGCGAAGTTTTTGACTGATTTATTAACAAGGAGCAGCTGCCCTCCCCACCTAGTTCGTACCCAACCATCGGGAGTAATTGTCTGCGATAGTAGCTTCAAGATTGCCGGTAATAGCTCCTTCATGGAGACATGGCGTCTTCACCAGCACTTCTCCTTCTTCGTTCGGTCCAAGTACGTTTCCACTCTCGACATCGGACAACCTGATGACAAGTCGATATCCATTGTGGCCAGCGCCAACTGGCCGTAGAAGCGTGTATCAGACGGTGCGAGCATGAAATTGGACTCATCCGCGCACCTCGTACTCACTCACCAAATGCAACCAAAATCTACCTCAATCTGTACCATCGGGGAGGGGAAATCCATCGCCCGACCCACTGGACGCGCGCCAGATGGGGGCTACCATACCTGGCCGACTTCTGCAGATCCGGGAAATGTCTTTGACGATGGCCAGATCAAAACGACCGTTCGAGTTGCCCTCGCAATTTGGGCGCGACCGCTGCTACCAATACCAATGACACTCGTCAGACTGTCCAGCTGAATTCCTCCGTTCTCATAACGTGCGCCTTGCAAGCAGCAGAGTCCAGTGTGCACTCCCGAACACCGGGAGTCACCTGCGCCAGAATTGCAGGGAGCAGAGTTCGAATCATTCGTTCCCGGTAGCAAATGGTATTCTGAACGAAAGCTCGTTTCTCCACGAAGCGGCGAACGAACAGGGGCATGTGGGTCTAGTCGCCAGCCACGTAGCCAGGATTTTGTTTCGGAAAGGGGGGGGGCGCCTTTGGCAAAACGCTGCATGAGGGGGAGTGAGGAGAGGAGGTCCCAGCCAAATGGAAGATCTCGAGTGGGGCCCCATGGGTCCCCCTCCGGCCCCCCGGCCACGAACATACTGGCCGGCACAACTGCTTCATTCACATTAGAGTGTTTTGCGCCCTACGATCATACCGCTAATTCATCACACAGGCGGCAGCCAAGCGTGACGACAACGTCTGGGTGTCTTTCTTGTTTGTATGGCGGTACCGTAACATTGGTCAAAAAAGACCTGTCTACAGACATGGTCAAGCATGCCTATGCGCTACACCAAACATGCTTCAACACCCGTGGGGCGCGTATCCACAGATTTGTTTTGGCATTGTGTATGCTGTGAACGCCAGGGAGCCCGTAATTTGCACTGCATGTATATGAGCTGTGGGACCGGTGGAAAAAAAGCTTTTGCAAAAACGCACACACCACATCAAGTTGGCATTATACCTGTTAGCAATTCCCCACCGAAAATTCCGGTAGGCCTTTCGCTAATCCGGATTATGGAACCGGAAATCTATCTGGATTCTATCTGGAATTCAGGTTTTCAGCAATCTACCTCTGTCTGCAATCTGGTTTCCGGGTTTCCAGAACAAATTTCGAGTTCCATAACTCCGAGATAGTACAAAACGTGTTATACCGGATTTTTCAGGTAGGGTTAATTGTACTCATCAATGCCAAATAGCCTTCATATTTGAAGCGTGCGAATTGTTATATGAATAAGAGTGATATCTGCGAAGGATCCGAAATCAATGCCCTAAGAAAGGAGTTCGCAGCCCCCGACCCTATCGCTTTAAAAAATGCTTTAGCGGAGGTTGTTTAGCGATAATTTCGGAACAGGTATTCGCATGAAACCAATGCTTTATCACTTGTAAATACACTACTTGAACTTACAGGTGGCAGACTATTTTTGCGTAGTAATGCGCTGAAAGATTCCGCTAGAAAGCTTTGACTGTTTTCGCTTACCCGCGCTGTAGATCTCCGCAGTGCATTCGAAGAGCTCTGTCGGCCATTATTTTCCCATTTAAAAGTTAAAAAATCTATATAATTTATAGCTTTTGAGTTAGAGGCGTGCAGTGCTGACATCGCTTACATTGGCGAGGAACGCTTCTAGTACGATGATGTACTCCGTGGTGATTCCTGGCGCGTCTGGTTTCAAAACGTTACCTCTGACGTTCGAAGATTTTAATTGACCTCCGCAAGTTAGTGACGTCGCGGGTCCAAACAAACCGTTGCTAGGGTCGTTGTTATGGACGAATACGTGCGAAGCCTGGTTTCGCTATCTAGAGCCTGACCATACAAAAATCAGGAGTGGGATTTAAACTCCTAAAAATCAATGATATACGAAGAAGCTTGAAAGTCATGCATGTTTCCTGACAGAAGCGTGCTGGTAACGCAACGTTTCTGCGAAATATTTACGGACTGCAAACTTCCCGGTCCTCCGGGCGCCTGCGGCAGACGACGAATGCAAGCAGTAGAAGCGGTCTGCCAGGCGCCCGCAACAGCAGGCGGCGCGCAGTCTGAATCGTGCGAATAAAGACGATATTCTGATATTGCCTTTGTTTGAAACGCTATAGCCGAGTTTCAGACACTTACAAGGGATTCATAGTGGGGTGCGATGGCAAGCCTGGTCGATCAACTCAGGCGTCGATCGAGATGTGGGATCGTCTGCTAAAAGATCGCATTGCACCCGGAGAAAAGCACTTCAGGCGTCTCGGTTGAGATTCCAAATTTTGTTTACGCCGGGACTCGCGCTATGGGAGGTGCTGTCAGTACCTGGTCGTGATTATCGCGTGGAGGAAGATTCTAGCAGTTTCTTCAGGTACCGCAAGACCCCGAAGGCGACGAAGAACTGGATAAAAACATAAAGGTGAGTTTGTTACAGGTTGTACTCACATCGCGGGACCGATGGAGATCTTCACCTAAAGAGAGCACATCCACGGAGATTTGGCGTACCGCTAAGGGGTAAAAAAAAGCAAGCCACTGCAAATGCAGTAGACATGCAATTTTTTAATAACCCGACAACCTCAATGATAATAATAACAACGACTTCACCTCGACGACGTACGATTTGTTACTCTCACGTTGGCCTACACTCACGCCAAGCTACGTGCACTTCAGGTCGTCGTCGTAATCGATCTGCATGTACGTGGTCTTGATGCTACGGCAATTTTGGCCCCTCTGGGCTAAGCTTTCTGGGTTCTTTCGCGAGAAAAACGCACGTTGCCGGAGCACTCGCGGTCGCTGGCGATGCACTTGTTTTTGTCGCTCGTTTACCGACGCAATCTCAGCGAAGACGCCCGCTGCAACAGGAGGCCAGCCGGTCTATCGTGCCGTCTGCTACCATGCGTCAGCATTAAGGAGGCAGCATCAGAAATGGCTTTCACTCGTTGCGCATTACGACACTGACGACGACAGAACATCTTCACCGTACGCGATATCAAGATAGCTGAACATACAAAAATTATTCAATTACTTGTAAGCAAAAATCTGGCCTCATGTGGAGTATCCATGCGTTCAGTCCCATAACGCAACGTCCTCGGCAACGGTTTCTTTGGACCGAGGAGCCACGTTGTGACGCCGCTCATTTGCAGGGGTCAACGGACCAAGATGGCGATTTCAACGGTAACGTAGACATTTTCGCCAATCGCCTTGCAGGTTTCGTCATTGTGTATGTTAGTATATGTTTGTGTCAGCCTGGCAGGTAGGAAGGCAATGGCTGCGCTACTTTTCCAGGATCCAGTGACTTAGGTTCCACCGAGATCGCTTTCCATATTCTGAGGTGCAACTGAAAGCATGAGCGGAGCCTGAAGCTCGTCCCACTCATACCTTCTAGTACACTCTGGTCGAGCGTGATTCATTACGTCTGTATATGCCTTTTCTGTGTATGTGAAAACTGCACGTTGTGCTTCTTGCTCGTAAAAAAATATGCACTAGGAGGAGGTTGCTACGGATGCCACGATTTGAATTTCTGGGTGTTAACCAGCACCCTTAAAAGTAATGTACTAGCACCCTTAGTTTATAAGCCCAGGCACATCTGTAAAAGATAATGCATTAAAGCAAAAACGTATTGCTGGTGTTGAGGCTCCTAACTGCACGATTGATTTTTTTGAACACTTGATGTTCTATATAATTCAGCCTATATCAGTAAAGAAGCACATATATTCCATATTAGCATAAATAGACACAATTGACGTAAATAAAGTAAATACAATGTGGTTGTGTGTTGATAGCATTATGTTAAAGCAATGGTACTAACGCTAATAAAAACCTCTTGGCCTCGTGTGACACAGGCACGTCCCTTCGCGCCAATGAAAGACTCTATCGACACGCGTTTCATACTTGAATGTCAACGACGTTTCACCGACATGGCTACGTTTTGCCAAACAAAACGTGATTGCATCGCCATTCATGAGCGACGGTGACGGCAGCTGTCTTTACCGCTGGCCAACAGGACAAAATTACTCATGAGAGCTGCTTCACGGCTTTCCGCGTAATCGCGCGCATCAGTAAGCACAATACTTTCGGGCGTTTCAGCGGAGAATATCGCCTTGCACGGCAACAAAAACGGCAACACCAAAAACGATTCTGCACAAAGTGGAATCTCCACAACACACAGCAGGTTCATTCCGAAACCGGAAAGCGCACTTGGCGAGCGATCGGTGCCCGGATGATGAAAACCGAAGTCGCCAAAAATGTTTGTACATTTTGTTGAAATATGACACATAAATATAATTTAGGTCTCCTTAAGTTTGAGTTCACGCCATGTCTGTCCACGTATTGCTATTTTTAAATTATTCAACTCAGTCTTTTCAAATCCTCTTTAGCTACTTCTCTCTTTTTGAGGGGGGCAGTAGAAGTTTTTAGGAGTGGCTTTCCTCAATTGTTGCTTTCTTTTTAGTTCATAAACTTCTCACTAGTTGCTGGTGAGGTACTAGCGGCTAGAGAACTCGCGTGATTAAATATCACGCAACCCTGTTAGCATATGAAATATAATGGGCGTCGTCAAATTACCTATGTATTTTCTTAATGCATCCACGAGTATCGTTTGCATCGGCAGATTGTCGATAAAAGGACAGTCTTCGCTCCAGAGGTGATGCAATGCAGGTACGTCCGAAACGCATAACGTCGATGACATAGGTACGCAGGAAGCCACAACACGCTGGTATTTGGGTACTTGAGAAGACTATGACATTTTGAAGAAAAAAAACAAAAAAACTCTGTCAGAGTGCGTAATCTACAACAACACGTCTGGTCACGCGCATTGCCAACTTTTTTTTTTTTAATTCACGTCACGACACCACGGGCGCTGCTATCCGGCGCTGCGCATGCGCGGACGGATTGCGCTCGCGAATCTGGCTTTTGCGCGCACGCGCAATGCCCCCCACTGTTGTGAGCAGACGCGGTTTGTTGTTCTTAGACGCATGGCGATGACATAGTAACGTTGTAGCGCTGGGGGTCGAACCAGATGCAAAAGTTTCAGCACTAACATTATATTATTCAACAGTTATCATGATTTGAAATTTCAGCAGGGAGAAAATAGCGGCAAACAGATCTCCCGTGCAGGTAAATAGCGCCAGTTGCAAAGCCGGGCGTAAACAGCCGCATTTTCCCAGTACAATTTTCAGAAAGCCACTTCTAAGTTATCAATAAAGATGAGATAGTGCAAGCTTTGACATCTGATTGGACCGCTGGCGCTAGATTTTGGCGAGGAACGGTAGCGAATAAGTGTTCGGCAATGCGTAGTAATTGTTGTTGCCTTAAAGAAAGGAAAAATAATATTTGTTGCGGGATTTACGCCGTATATTGTTGTTGTTTGTTGTTGCTGTTGTTGGTTGTTTCGCATAGAAGTCTCCAGAATGCTGCCTCTGGGCGCCGTACCCATACATGCCTGACAGTTACAGAGAGCCCCAAATAAGCATTCCATCCACGGTGGCCAGACT